>JANHGC010006333.1:10487-30555 GCA_027560395.1 Boaedon fuliginosus | reverse complement strand
TACTCAACATTCGGAGTATAAGACACACCCAGATTTTCACCCTCTTTTAGGGAGGAAAAAAGTGCGTCTTATACTCCGAAAAATATGGTATTCTGTACAACAGAGGATTGTTCCCTAGTGGAGGTTTTAGGTACAGTTTTTAAATTTAACCCTTAGCACTTTTAATAGAAAACTATGGGAAATAGTTTTGTTAAATCTTGAAGAGTTCTCATATCTGATTCTGATTTATCTCAAATTGTTCATTACTTGTAATAATCTATGTGCGTGTATGATTAGATATATATG
The DNA here is from genome assembly GCA_027560395.1 of Boaedon fuliginosus. Taxonomy (NCBI): domain Eukaryota; kingdom Metazoa; phylum Chordata; class Lepidosauria; order Squamata; family Lamprophiidae; genus Boaedon; species Boaedon fuliginosus. Next base: position 30,270 of record JANHGC010006333.1, on the reverse strand, counting down.
TGTATTTTTCTGATCTTGAGTATTATCCAGCTGTTACTGTCCTCTGTTGTGACTGTTGAACTGTCGTTTACCTGTAATAATTACATTTTTGGTGGTAGCAAATTATGACTGATTCTGTTGCATTTTGCATTGATGGGGCTATTATTTATTTATTTTAATTTATTGCAATTTATTGCCCACCCAATTCATGAGGGACTCCGGGCACCCCACAACAAGATAAAACAATATAAAACAATTCATAATGTGTTAAAATTCATTAAATTAATAAAAACATTAAGAAATTATTAAAAAAAATATTCATTAAACATTCTTCAGATGTAGTTCAACTCAGCCTGCTGAAAGAGCCATGTTTTAAGGGCTCGGCGGAAGGTTATTAGGTCAGGGATAATCCGGATTCCCGGCGGGAGCCTATCCCAGATAAGATTAGGATGAATACATTTATAAATATCAGGCAAATTGGTCAGTTTGCAGTAGATTCCAAGAGAAAGGATTATATTTAGAAACAGTTAGGATAAAGCAATAATGACATAGTTAAAAAATTTATTAGTAATTTTTAAAATAACATAATTCCTTAAATAAAAATGCAGTCTTACAGATATATACATTTGTCTCACACCAAGGCAATTCTCTGGCTCACTTCTGAACAATTAATTCTGTTTATTTAAAATATTTTAAAAGAGGGTGAGACTTTCTGTTTTTAACCTATGGCAGGATTGCATGGTTACAAAGTATACAGTTTTATTTTACAAGGGCAGTTCAGCCTTCTTGATTTCAGTTGAGTTCTTTAAAATTCTGAAACTGTAGGTGTGGTAAACAGTTATACCTGGGCACATCTCTAAAACAGCATGAGCATTTCAGGTTAGAGAAAAGGGAAATGTGGAATAGACATATATCTCTTAACTGACTTACATTTTGAGAATCCAGTTAATTCACAAATCCAGACACTTAGAAAAAAATATATGCAAAAGTCTGTATCATGTAAAGAATATTTATAACTGATGGTCAGAAAGGCAGACCTTCAAAATTATTCTCCAGCCTACTTTACAATGAAATTAGAAAAGGTGGCTAATATTTTTTTTCAGGATCAACCCTCTTAGCTTAATGGGGTAAAGATAAATATGGCTCTTCCTGTACTGTGCTAAGCTAAAATCAAAGACAGTGATCTATAGGTATAATACCCTACATTATGTAGTTTTTAAAGTAAAATTACATAAATTGTTATTTCAAAAATTCTTATCTTTCTAAATTACATTCATTTAGGAAGAAATCTTCCCATTCTCTATACATACATATTGAAGAAAGGCACAAGGTAGCCTCATCGTCCAGACACTTTGAGATAATCAAACGTATCTGCAATAGAGGCATCTTTGACATAGATTTAGTATTATAAATATTAAAATATCTATTGGTAGAGACATGCAGCATGTTTATTTTATGGAAGAATGTTGATATGGAAGCTCTGGGTATGTGAGGTTATAATATGCCTTATTTATGTATAAATCTCAAATTCATAATGAAAGAATCTGGAATTTTTTTCTTTTTAGATATACAGGCCTTGTAAGACACCTTTTATCCAGTATGTTATAGAAACTAATTGGAAGAATTCAGTTATTCTAATTCTAATGTATTTGTAATATAGAAGATTAATAAAATAAATACTGTTTTTGCCCCTATTGACAGAAATTTACAAAATGATAGCTTATTAATAACAATAGGTTATCAATAATGGGTCAAGAGCTTCAAATTGTCCTAAAATAGAAGACCACATTATTAGTCTAATTAATGTAACTTGTTTAATGTAATATGAGGATTTTCTTGGAATAGATCCATGATATATACACTGAAAAGAAAGCTGACATCTATTTTGTATTGTGCTTGTTGTTTTTAAGCCTTTGATTCTGGTTAAGCCAGTGCAAACATATTAAGTCATGAACATTTTGAATTGCACAAGTACTTATATTGGAAATATGTTCAGAGAAGAGATAGAAAATTAAGGCAAATAAGGAGATTGAAAGCAATTATATTTAAGGATATGATCATGCACATCTTGAGTTTCTTGGAGGAACATAATTAAACTGTAATGAATAAAGTCAGAAAATGTATGTTTAATTTTGCATGCCCAGGGAGAGAAGAAGCAGTTCATCAATTCAAGAGAACACCAGAAAACATCTATTTGGCCACTTTTTAATCATTCAGAGAAGTTACCACTATGCTTTTTTTTCGCTGTTCTCCTTAGTCTGTTTGCCCTCAGCCCACTGCTCCACTTTTAGGGATCTGGAAGACAACAAACAGATCCTTTTCCTGTCCTTTTCCAAAAATTTCTGGAATGGGCCAAGTATGCTAAACAAAGTTATGCATTCAGTTACACATAGAGAGGAAATGGGCAGAATTGGTTTTTGCCTTCCCACCTAAATATTTTATGGAAGTTGTTTCTAGCTGCAGCACAACAATAGCAGTTGTAGCTAACTAGTTTGCCTGGGAACAAATTATGTAAAAGTTCTTGGAAAATGTAACAGAAGGATTTTTTCTCTTTTTTCATTTTGGAATTGGTCTCATCTTCATTTATCAGTTAGCAATGATGTAAGATGATAAATCTTCTCTAGTCATTGAAAAATGAAAATGTGAGATTTGTTCATCTGCAGCTTAGTCCATAGCACATATGTTAATTACTTGTTAATTAACAAATAAGCAAGCAAATAAATATATAAATATCCTAGACAGTTCTTCAATAGGTTTTCTGGGTTGTAGGATTCTGGATTTAGCTCCTGCAACTGCAACTGTGAAATGCCTGTCTGAAATAAATTGTCACCAGAAGCACAGAAATAATATGTTGTCTGTTGTGAGCACAAGTGAGTGGAAAAGGGAAAAGCAGTATTAGAAAGCACATGCCAGGATCTCATCGGGACAGAGGTTGCTTTGTCTATATTTCAGATATTTACACGCTTCTTTCTTCTTTTTGTCAGCTTGCGTTTTTTACTTTTATTTCATGATTAAAATCTGTGTGAATCGTAAAGCTCAATAGGTGTTTTGTTTTTAATAAGCTGGAATGGCTTGTCTGCGCTGAAAGTATAGATTACGGATCTAAATTTTCTTCTTAATAAGTAACTGGACCAAATATATATAAAAAGCAGCTTTGTTATTTATTATCAAAAATGTAACTATTTTCATTTTTAAATGGGGATTTAAGTTTGTAAGCCATTTAAGAAAATTATTTTTGAATAATTAAAATAAATGCATTTCTGGCATAATAAATAATTTGTTTTATCTAGATTTTCATGCTTCATTCAAAGTAGGAAGGGGGATTCAATAAATTAGCGAATTCATACCAATAGCATTAATAGTCATTAGTTAAGAGTTTGAGAGAGAAAGTTTTCTGATAGGACTACCAGACCTAATAAAATCTGAAATCTACCAGAAATCTGATGACTGCTAGAAGTGAGCAAAGAATCTGACAATTCTGTGTTTGCTGAATCTGGTGGTTACCCTATTTTCTGATAATAAAACAATTTCAAAATGGCATTGGTGATATTAGACTCCTTTCTAATATCAATTCCTAAGAGTTACAACTCAGATGATTGATAACAATGACATTGAGTAACAAGAGCATTAGCAACCATGAAAAATGTAGGTTTAGGAGCATGGAGTTTAGAATGACAGAACTATGACAAAAGTATTTTGAAAACAATATTGGTAATGGAAACTGGAATGCTCTGCTTGGAGGAATTGCTTAGCTAAAATCCTGAATGAGTACCTTAAAAGGATGGAGCAACCTGAATAGTGAATATAAGAAAAGAAATAGCTTTTATTTTTAAAGAAATTCTCCACTCTTTGGTGCTCATATTGTGGGTGTGCTATTACACCTGATCTCCATATCTTGTCAATATTACTGTACGCAGAATCAGTTGGGTTATTCATTAACCTGCACTATTTCATATGGTACAGGATAAGCTGCATGTAAATACATACTGTGTGCTGTAGTCTCTGTAGCATATGCTAAACCTGGATCCAGTTTCTCTGAAAAAATGCCTGTCTTTTTGTATTATTGTGTTAAAGTTACATTATCATTGTCCCTTCCACATTTCTCTGTCTGCAGCAGTCATTTCAGAGGAAGAAGGGGGTGATACACTCACATCAATGTTCATGAATTCTTGATTTTTATCATATTTCATACTTGTAACATATATCAATACATAAAATGTGGCTAAATTTCTTTTCCATTGCAAATTAAAGGTGACTATATCCAGTCAATTTTGGTTTAGAAAATTGTAAGATATTCAGTAACCTTATGTACTATATTTTGAAACGCTAATTTAATCTATAACGTTTCATTATAGCATTTAGCAATAGCACTTAGACACCATTTCATAGTGCTTTATGGGCCTCTCTAAGCAGTTTACAGTCAGCATATTGCCCCCCACAGTCTGGATCCTCATTTTACCGACCTCGGAAGGATGGAAGGCCAAGTCAAACTTGAGTCAACCTTAAGCCAGTGAGACTCAAAATTCTGACAGTCGTCAGTCGTCAGTCATAATAGCAGCACCAATATACTTTTGACCCCAGACCTCTCCACACTACTTGCATTTCCTGATTTCTATTGAACAAATAATAATAGAGGTACCTTCCAGAAATATAATTCTGATTATGTTACATCCCTTCATGCAATAAATACCTTTGGTTACCTTGGCCCGCAATGCCTGGTAGATCAATGGTTAATGTTATTGATTGCAACAATTCCCCATATACATTTTTGCTAGCATCTCATCTTTTTCTGCACGAGGATTTTAAAGGCCTATATAAATATTAAACTATAATCTGTTTTCTAGACATTGTAACGTTTTATTTTAATTGTGAATTGTACTCATTCATATGTAACAGGCTCAGTTGTTCAGGTCCACAATTGTTCCACAATTTTTCTTTAATGAAAAATCTTATTCTGTGTGTGATGTGTATACACACGCATATTGTAATGTTTTGACATATATAGAAAGCAGTGTAGAACGTGTTCATATACAAGGATAGTGTGTGTTGTTTTTTAAGTATCTAAGAAACTTCAATTTATCTCAACTCTGATCAGTAGTGGGAATTGTATTGCCTAAAAGTTTCTTCTGGGTTGTCAAATTATATTTGTATATAAATATGAATTTTTCATAGAAAGATCTCAAACTCTTAAGTCAGAAAAAGACACAGGAGGCTGGCTGAGACCCATACAATTGTTATATTGGCATCAATTTAAAGAAAGCAATGATACATTGCTTTGAAAATTATCAAGAAATGTAAAAAATGCATTTGCCCTTTTTTGTTGTTGTCTTCATAGTCATCAATGATATGGGGCCAGGGTTAGAAAATAAACCAGAATAGATGCAATCCTGTACATAGTGCTCCTTTGGCTGCTTCCTCAGTGGGAGTTTGTTTAATAAAGCAGATTGGATCCCTTGCAGTAGCAGCAGTATCTGCATCATCATAATCAGAAACTTCTTCATCATGTGTGTTCACCTGAAGAGGTAGACGATGCAGAGAAATTCTGGGGCTAAGGGAACTCCTGCTTTGCATCATTAATCCCTGTTCCCTCCCATCATTTAAATCATACAGCAGAAGGAAGAAAAATAAAAATAGATCCAAAATAATTGATCTGGTGGAATTATCAAGCTGGCTGGGAAAGATGGAAATCTTGGTATTTGCAATCAATGTCTTTAGTTGTTGCACAAGTAGACAAACTCAAGAGTGATGCTTGCATTTTCCCTTCTAAGAAACAGCCCAGTCTTTAGATTCTGTAAAGCTTCCATCTGCAGTGCAATGATTGTATCCAGCATATAAGCTCAATACAAAGGGAAAAGAGAACATGTTATGAAGTCAAATCTTTTTTCTACTGTGCCCCAAACTCTGCCCCGCTTAAAGGAGGCAGTAGCTCTTTGCTCATACCCATTTGAAGTTTCTCTCTTTCTAGGTTACAGCCATGTGAGCTGAACTGCCAACTACTCACCAGCAAAATGTGCTTGCACCAGCAAACTCTTCCCTTTTATCCACCAATTTCTCACTTAGATACAGGATACAGTTTTGTTTTTACTGATCAACATCCAAAAGGATGCAAATTGGGACTAATACGTTAGTGTTCATATATATTGATAGTTTTCAGAAATGAAGCAAGTATTGCTAACAAGCTGAGTATTGAATTTTTCTTCTTTAATTGGAGATGTAACTAATATCCCAAATGCATAATCATGGCAAAATAACTTACCCTAATTATTATCCCTTTTCAGATCTTTGAGCAGTCACAGATATTTTCTTTTACATAAGCACAAAATAAGCACCATACCTTATATAAAGAGTTTATTAATGCTCTTCCCTAGGCTTTTGGAATGTTACCACTTATTTTGATTGTAATTTGCATAAAATTATTATGCATATTCATATGAGGCTTTCAGAATATACACAAATAAATAGTTCAGATAAGAGCCTTTTAGAATAACTGTTAAATATATAAAGTCTCAAAACATGTTAGCAAATATGCAGGAATTGGTGATATAAATATGGTAGATTACTTTATATACTACTTGATCAATACAGAAATTATTCCTTTTGATCAACTCATAAATGACATATTCTTCACTATCCTCTGGATAACATGCTTCCTCTTTTTGTATAGATCTGGCACTGTTCAGTAGTCGTTACTTATGCCATCACTTACTGCAGCTATGTTTACCTGAATGTGCAATGTCACAATTTAATTCTTATACCAATTAAATAAATAACAAAGCAATTTGGCATTTGCAAAGTTTGGGCAATAGGTGCTTATATACCACAGGAGATAAGGAAATAGCACCATACATGACCAGTTACACTGGTACTATGCTACCTGTGGTTTTTAATTTTGTAAATAAAAGATCCTGGTAGCACCTAGCTGACCTTGGCTGATCTAGGAAGCTAAGGAGGGAAGCCTTGGAAGTATTACTGGGAAGTTAAAAAAAATCTTGTAAGAAGGCATTAGCAAACCACTTGTTTATCACATAAGAATATGTGTGTATCCATGTAAGTCACGAGTAGCTAAGCTTGATCTGAAAACATCTTGACGTTGGTAAACAGAAAGTTATCACAAGTTTGCATATTTTAACCCTTTTCACAGCTGGTGAAATAATTCAACTAGTTGTTTTTAATCTTATTCCTTGTTCATCAGAATTTGTACTATATTTGTATTGGGAATGAGAGTTAGTGTACATTTTAGGACTACTGTGTATATGTGTCAGTATATGTGTATCGGGTGGGTTTCTGCCACTCTAACAACTGGTTTACTTGGTGCGGGCATTTTGTGTGCGGCATTTTGTGTATGTGCACGTGCGCAAAGCTGATCAGTTCATTTTTGGGCCTGTGATACATGCGCAGTGTGCCCCAAATGTGTGATACACACGCATCACCTTACGCCTGAAAATTTAGCTACTGGTTTGGCCAAACCAGTAGCTAAATTATCTGATTTTCAGGCCTAAATTGATGTGCGTGCAGCGCACACTGCGCACGCATCAATTTAGGCCTGTAAAATAGCTAATTTAGCTACCAGCTCCACTAAATTTAGCAACTGGTTCGGCCAAACTGGTAGCCAAATCAGTTGTTTTTTGGGTGTGAGATGTTGCACGCTCAGCCTGCGCCTCACCTGTTTCAATTTAGGCCCCAAAACCAGCTGATTTAATTAGCTACCAGCTTGGCCGAACCCATAGCTTAATTTTAACAACCGGTTCGCTGAACTAGTAATTATTTTAACAACCGGTTCGGCTGAACCAGGCTGAACTGTCTGAAACTCACCCGATGTGTATGTATTATGATTTCTTACCAGTCGAGTGCTGCTACAACTGATCAACTAATTAATGCAAACTAATTCTGGGGAAAACCTTTAAGCTGTTTCTGAGATATTTCAGTAGCAACAGAGGTTTTTTTTTTTTTTTAATATGCTATCAATGCAATATTAAAAGCCCCAGAAAATTTGGGAAAAGTTCATCATGATCTGAAATAAATTTGTACAAAAACTTTAATCTTTCTAGACTTACAGTATGATTCTATGGGAATAAGCCATATTGTAGATTCATAGCATTTCGTCTTGAGGTTCCTGTTGTTCATATTCTGCACAAGACTATAATCTTTGAGCTTTAGGTAATGTGAACTTTACTTTTTTTTACTTTGTGATGTTTCATCTACTGTGATTGAACAATAAATGAATTCTCTCAGTTAGTGGATGCGTGGGGAATTCTTTAATACGGCCAAAAGTCAGCAATTTAAATTAGCCCACAAGAACATGTGCTTTTGCTATTTCTTTACCCAAGGTCAAAATTACAACTAGCACAATTGTACTTAAAATTACTTCTCATTAAGTCTGAATGTACTCCAAGGCACTGCAAGTGATCAAGATGCTGATATGAACTAGCCCCCTGTGATATCAAGGGGAAGACTCAATAACTAAAACTGGAATAAAATATTGTGGCATAATATGTTTTTAATATGTAGAAGTTATGTAGGCATTTCCTAGAATATGAAGCTGATGAAGAAAGGAAGGAAAGAAGAAATTCAATACTTGGGCAGATTTTGTATCTTTGTTTTATAGGAAGTATATTTATTGACTGATAGCCAATTGCTAATTTCAGGGAAACTATTTTATCTACTTTGTGATTAACATGCAGAGAGATTTTAGTGAGCCAGATTTGTTTATCAATAATTATAAATATTTTGGATATTTAAAACATGTTGCAGGGCTTTTGAAACTTTCAATAGCTGAATTAATGACTATTTATTATGTTCATAGTAAAGGCAGGATTTGTTTGGCTTTGAAAAACAGAGTATAAGTACCTAAAGAAAAATAACAGTTACATTGCAGAACAGAATAAGGAATGTTCAGATTCTACTACTTTAATATAATAGGAAAAAGTATTTTTGTACTGTGAAGATAGAAACAGATGTGTAGTATGAAAACAATGATGCTAGGTATCTAAAATTATTTATTGTAGGATATTTTTGAAAGACTGGAGTTTAAAAGAAATCTCAGTAAACTGATATGCTTTCACACTTCTGAATGTACCTAGAAACAAATGGTAAAATAAATATGTCAGATGAGTGAGAATAATATATTTTGATTTCAGCAAACATTTGTTAAAATTTGTATAGGCTTAAGTATAGGCTGGATGGCATATGAATGGATGCAGAGCTTGCTTGACCATGATACTCAACAGTGGTTCCTTCAGATTGGAGTAAAATATTGTATAGGGTGACTCAGAAAGATTAGTGGAGGCCTATGAATGGCCTTAGGGGGAAAAAACAACTTAATAGGGATATAACAGCACTCTTCAAATACCTGAAAGAACACTACATAAAAAAGTCAGGATCAGTTCTCTCATTCCAGAGTGCAACAGATGATATAATAGATATAAGCTATAGGAAGACAAGATTCAAAATAAATTTTAGTAAGAATGTTCTGTTAAAAGCTGTTCGATTATGAAACCAACTACTCAGAGAGATGGTGGCTTCTTCAGATGTGTTTCAGTAGATAAATATTAGAAACCAATTTTCTGAAACAGTTTAATTTGGATGTCTGCATTAACCAAAGATTATAAATAATGATTTAAATGTTCAGCTTTATAATTCTGAAGGGGGCTCTATATAGTGTATAAAGAGTACTCTAAACAGCACTTTAGAGTAAATTTTACTTGATTTGAAAGAAATCTGAATTTCAGTATTCAGAGAATCAGAGATTATTAACAGGTTGGATTCCTACATGTAGGATAGCTTACTGAGCTTTGTTTCTTGAAAATAACATTTCCTATCTTATCTCCAAAAACTACTCATCTATCTTCTGTGAAGGAAGGTTGGTTCTGTTAGAAACTTTATTTGAAATATTTACATCAAATTGCCTTTGACCTGTGATTTATGTATGTTTTCCCCATCAATTAATAAACATCATGATGCATGTACCCCCTCCTCTTTTGAGACCTGTGTGTTATAGAGGATTATATTGAGCACATGGGCCTGCAGAAGAGTTTCTGAACACTGAATTGCAAACTATGTCTATAGTTTTAATCCTGAGCAGCATATAATTATAATATTAATCAACTATCCAAATTATTCTCCGTATTCTCAAACAAGTGGTTGATGTTGAATTATGCCAAAATGCTTTCCTTATAATCAGGTAGGTTGTAATAGATATGCTCAAACATTTCTAAGTACTAGATTGCTGCATGTATGAATACGTGAACTGAGGTTACAGAAGCAACTGTCACCTGTTTTTAAATATTTGAAAGGGGTCAACATTTCTTTCTATCTTTTTTTAGTATGCTACCATATATTTCCTATTTGTTCTTTATAATTTTATGAATTATCCTCATTCATTAAGGTCTTGTAAATTCAGTTCTGGAAAATGATAATTATATTCTATGTTTTTTAATCAGTTAATATAGTACAATATAAAATTCTTGTCTTATTTATTTATTATGCGATTTCTGACATATCAAACTTTTAATGACAATCTCTAAATACTTCTTGGCAATATTACTGTTATTATGTTATTCTTCACTTTATAGTTGTGCATTTTATTTATTTATTTATCTATTTATTTATTTAATTCGATTTATTTAATTCGATTTATACCCCGCCTCTCTTCCCTGGTCAAGGGGAACTCTTGTTTCATATTGGCCATGTGTTACAATAACTGTTACATTCTTATTTTCTTTAATCTGTTTCTTTCCCTTTTATTTTACCATGAAAAATATTTAACTAGTCTCTTGATGTACGCACGGGAAGCTTCTCTACGCGTACAAATTTGGTTAAAGGTATACTATGTCCTACTGAATTTATAGAAATTATTCAACCAACTCCTGGCGATCATTATTTTATGTCATAACAGTAATCACTGTAATATTTGCGGCATATAATAAAAAGAAGATATTCCCATCCCAGGTTGCTGATGCCAGCTCAGTTTACAGGATTGGATATATTTGATTATCCTAGCATGTGAAATTATTCACCTTTTAATTTGGAGAATCAAATTTGAGAGAAACTATGCAAAAGAAGAAAGCTGGATAAGAATCCATAGCTTCAAAATGCAAGATAGTCTTCCCAATTCATTATCATGCATATTTAAGAAAGTGCAGAATAAGGAAAATGAACACAAGATATGCAAAATCAGTTAATGTTCAACCTGTCAGTGGGTTGCAGGATAATTACTTAGCACTAGGTACACTTTGTTCATTATACAAATTAAAAAATGAAAAAAAAATAGTATACCCTTTCCCCCACCACATGTAGAAAAGCACTTAAAGTTCAAAGGTAAAGCTTGGCACACTCCAAATACGAAATGATTTACTTTACATGCAGCAAAATATACAAGAATTGTTATTTTTTCCCTTAAACAAACTTAATTCATTATATTTGCTTGGCACAATTGCTATTCAGTTTAAAAAAATAGTTGAAAAATACTGAAACTGACCTGAATTCAAGTATTACGGTTTCTTCAACAGAAACATTATCAATGCAATAAAACATCACACGGAATATATTGAAATATAACTCCTTCTCACTTGGTTGTTTTTGTTTGTTTTTAATCCCCTTGTTTTGTTTTTCTATACAGTTTTAATGCCAGCACAATTCACACATTTTATTCAAAATTAATATTATTGCATTGTTTTTGCATATCTTGTGGAACAGAAAATGCAAAGAGTTACTGATTCCCCTTTCAAAAGCAGAGACAGTGATTTATTTTTGCACTCAAATCACCCCAGATAAAGCTCTCCTTCAGTTATAACCAGGAAATGGAGAACTGTATCAAGTTGCACACTTTCAGGTGTGTATTCACTTGCTCACTCATTCACCCAGTCCTGCTCATTCGTTCACACATTGCAAATATACCTAGTACTATAAAGAATCCAAATCAATCATTCATATGTGCAAGATTATATCAAGTGCATTGCCTACTATCTTTAAATTATAAAACAACAACAAAAAAGGAAATTTTCATTACTTCAAATAAAATTACAAAGTCTGGTATACATTATGATTGGCAAAACTCCTAATATCATTAGCTTCTACCAAATGTCAGTGGAGGAAAACAAAAACAAAAAAATAAATCAACGTTAAACATTTGTGAAGATGGAAAACAAAAAGGCAGGTGATTACAAACTCTGTAAACACTCCATCCCTCTCCCTTAAAAAATAAAATACAATAAAATAAAATATCCAAAAATAAAAATTGGAACATGCTCTCAAGAAAATATTAAATAGCAAGAACAAGGAGAGATCTACATAAGCCCATCACCACCTCTCTTAGAAATGGGCGGGTTGCCTGAACTCCTTTTGACAGAGCTGGCTTCATGCTCTTGGAGCCATTGGCACAGCTAACTGTCTTGAACTCAATTTGGCAGGGATGACTGCCTGAGCTCTGATTGGTTGGCAGAGAAAACTGCCTGGGAGTCTCTGCATTTCCATCAAGAAACATCTGCAATATTGCCACCTGCATCTCCTATCTTGCAACTTCTGCTTCCTTCTTCTCAGCAATGTGTGGGATCTGTTGCAGAAGTCTATTCCACTTGTAGATCAGAAGGGTCTTGGCTTTATGGAGACAGTGAGGCTCATACAGAACATGTGCAAAATGATTCCTTTTTGTACAAGCAGAATTGAAAGACACCCGCTTGATACAGTGTCCTTTTGGCTACGGCCATCCACAGGAAGTTGAGGTTTTCCTTCACATTCAGGAAGCAGCTGTTGTTCCTTGTGCAGGGACTGAAAAAAGAAGGGAGCTGACACACTGCCTTTGACTTCTCCTGATTCTTCCTTCACGGACACATGCTGGGGTTCTATATTCACTCCTGAAAAGCTCTTTTACACCACCCAACTCTGCAATTCTTCCCGACAGAAATAAATGAAGAATGCTGTTCTGGTTACTCCTGGTCACGAGAACAGTGAGGCACTTCTGAAACAAACCCATTAGGAACATTGAAACAAATTAAAAAACCAGCATCACTTTCAGCTTCAGCAACTACAGGCTGCTGATATAAATCCTGGTATCCTTAGATTCCTCTTGACTTTTCCTAGAATCTGGGTTTTGGGCTGCTTCTGCTTCTTCGCCCATACAGTCCTGCCCTGGGTCCCTGCAGTTAACAAAAGGCAAGAGGTTGCCATTGGGGCTTGGTTTGCTGTTACCATTGAGAATGTTGTCCGCAGCATTCTCCATCTCTTCTATTGTCAAGTCACAGGCATCAGCTAGTTCTTGGGTGGTAACCTCAATGAACTTTGGATCTTGAGCAAACTGCATCAGTCCTTCCGAAATCAAGACCTTTGATAATCCAGGACATCAAAAACAAGGAACAAAAGTGGATATCAGTATTAATATCACTGTTATAGCAAGGATTAAAGAAATCAGTGAAAGAAAACACTTGATAAATAAAATTTAGGGAGATGAATTTATATCTGCAAATTCAATAAAGTCCAGTGAGATTGTTTTATATATAAAATCACAATTGAATCCATGTCTTTAATTGACAGATGCTGGATATGTGGCTGTGAAAGTGGAGATGCAAGAAATTAAATCTATTTGTAATGGGTTATATGTACCACATGATGATAAAGAGACATTTTTTAAATACTTGATGGATCAATTGTTTTTGTGTTCATACCAGAATTGGTATATATTGGGGGATTGGAATGGGGTACCCCTTCCTCAGTTTGATAGAACATATAGTAAGGGAATTAAATCCAATCAAGGTAAGTTATCAAAAAAATCATACTTGATGGACAATTTGGCATTGATGGTCTCTTGGAGACAGAAAAATGGAAAATTCAAGAGAATTTTTTTTTTCAGAAAAACAACTTTTTCAAGAATTGATTTGATATGGATTTTTTAAAATGTGGCTAAAATATAGTCCAAATAGATATGTTACCAAAGACTTTCTTACCACAATCCAGTTAAGTTAATACTAAAGACAAAATCTACCACTTTCAGATGGAGATTAAATGAAGCATTACTTCAAAAAGACTGGGTAGTAGAGAATTGTAAAAAAAATAAAATGAGTTCTGATTGGTTGGCAGAGAAAACTGCCTGGGAGTCTCTGCATTTCCATCAAGAAACATCTGCAATATTGCCACCTGCACCTTGACAAAGATAATTAAAGACTGTCCGAGTAAAGCTGCAATGAGAAGGTGTTTTATTTAATATAATTCTGAAATAAAAAAATCACAAAAATTTTCCTCTATTCTAGAGGAAATTAAAAGAAAAGATGAACTACAGAAAGCACCAATAGATTCCTCCATTGTATATCAAATCAATCTTTTATAGCAACAACTACAGATGATAACTACACAAGAAATAGAAACCAAATTAATGAAATTATTGAAACAGAAAAAAATTGAATTTTGCCAACATATCAGGAGATGGTTGGCTTATAAACTGAGAAAACAAAACAAAAAAACCAAGAAGATAATACAACTCTAATAGATAATTCATTATTATTCAAATTTATATAAGAGACAGGAAGTCTCCTTGAAAGTATTGGAAAGGAGATGGATAATTATTTGAAGAAACAGAATTTACAAGCTCAGAAATAAATTGTGAATAGCCCATTAACAATATTTGAAACCTCAGAAGTTAAAATGAAAATTAAAACAGGAAAATCAGATTTTTGACTTTATGCTGGAAATGTTTTGAGGACCAATTTTTAATTCCACTTTAAAAAGTGATGTGTAATAAAAATTTTAAAACATAACTGTGCTATGCCAGATTCCTGGAAAGAGGCAAATATTGTTTTATTACCAAGGAAGGACAAGATTAGGTTTCTAACATAGACCAATTTCATTCTTGAATAATGACGATAAAATTTTTACAATATTGGGAGAGAAATTAAAATATTTTAATGAAAAACACTGGTTTTAAAATTGAGGATAAGGTTAATTACTAGGGATTATACTAACATGAATTGTATGTTGTTTCAGAATAACTATTAAAGTATGGAATTACAATGAGAAAGACTTGTGAGATGGGATAAACTACAGTTCTCACTGTTGGGTAGAATGTTATTAAAATGAAGTTTTACTATGTTATTACTATTTCAAACTATACCCGTATTGACAACTAATTTACCCTTTAAACAATGGCACAAAAAATTCTAGAGTTGTATGACAAGATAACAAATCAATAATTGAATATAAATTGTTGCAAGATCTGAAAGAGATGAATTAGAACTACAATTTTAGGACTTAAAATTGTATTTTGAGGCATTTTGTTTGGTATCTATGAAGGAATGGGTGATTAAGGAATAGGTTTATTGGAATTAGAAGAATAGGAGTTGAGATTTGGATGGCACAGCTATCTGTGGTATGGTAAGGGTTAATACAGATTTTAAAAACCACTTTATTAAACATGCCATATTGAGAGTTTGGAATAGGTGTAAAGTAAAAATTGTCCTAAAATCTCTTTATGACTGTCACCATGGAAGCCTTTTTTAGAAGAGAAATTTTGGTTATACTAACTTTGTTTAGTTATGCAGATTTATTGAGTGTTACTGAAAGAGAACCAAGATTAAAAAGAAAAAGGAAGGATATATTTGTCAATAGTTTGCCTATGCCCAACTGGCAGAAAGATTTAAACTGGATTAAAAATGTTTTTGTAGATGAAAAAATAGACTGAAAGCGATTATCTTCTAATGATAAACTTCTCATTGCCAAGTTATATAAATAGCTGTTGAAAATGGACCAGTAGGATAAAGTGTATCTGATAAAAACTTTGGATATACCATTATGCTTGATCAGTGGGAAAATATGTGGACTAATGGATTGAAATTTTATTCAAGTATAATTTCAAAGATTTTTTTTAATAAAATGACATAATGCTGGTTATTTAACTTCTGAAAAATTGTCAAAGATGTTTAAGGGAATATCAAATAAGTGTTGGAAAGGTAATCAATGTGAAGGTACCTTTTATCAGCTTTGGTGGACATGTAAGACTGCCAAGAAGTATTGGGATCAGATATGTTGTTTGATTCAGAAAAATATTAAAAATGGCTGTAAAATTGAAATTTGAAGCTTTTTTTAGCTTCATGGATGAACATTTTAAAAGAAAACATGGGATTTTGTTTCTATATATGACAACAGCATTGATATATCAAAGGTGGAAAGATACACAAATTCCAACAACTGAAGGGAAGATTGTAAAATTAGTAGAATTGTTAGAGATGGCAAAACTGACTACTTTGATGGAAAAAAAACCTATCTAGTTGATTTCCCAATTTTGGACTTCTTGTTTAAGAAAGATAAAAATGAAGATTTGATTTTAGGATTTGATAGATCCATTATGATTATGGAAATAATGCCTATTCTTACTGTTACTGTTATTAGACATGTACAGTATATTATTTTATGTTTATATTTAAACTTAAAGTAATAGGTTACTTTGTCATATAATTCTAGTGTTATTTTGATAGTTTAACTTGTATATTTTTATATAATGTTTCTGTGTTTTGGTTCAGCCTAGAGTAAGCAGTTGCTTTATTATATGTTTATATCTGTACTGAAGAAAGTTGGAAGATAACCTTTCCTTGTTTTGATTTTTTTCCTTATCACTTTTTTATATTTTTTTCGTTTTTGGTCCATTTCCCCCATTTTACTTTTCTGCTATTGTATTTTATCTCTTTTTGAAACTAAATGAAGTTGATAAAAATAATTAGTGAAAAACGTTGGCAGTTATATTGCCTTTGCTCTGAAGCCCAGTCCTCTTTCAAAACTTCTTTCAAGAGTGGGGACTTCTGGAAATGAGGTCAGAAATTGTTTGAATGATATTACAAAAATGAAGACATCATTTTATTCCACTTGCTAGGTTTTAAAAAAAATCCCTTGTGTTGTTAGAAGTTATATGTTGTTTTTTTTCAATTTTTACAGCAGGGACTGAGAAGAATCTTTTTTTCACAGTGTAAACTAACGTAATACCAAGAAAGCTTCTGGCTATAGTAAAATTGCAGTTGTTAACTGACTAGTTCTAAGTCATCCAACTTCACTGATGTGTATTGGGGATTTTGTTTTAACTGATGAAAGCTAAAATATATTAATCAAATAAATTATTTACCTTGGACCAGTCTTCCCATTTCTATCGGCAAGCATCCTCTCTGTACTGAATTACTTCTTTCCATATATTTATTGTTAATGCTATTAGGAAAAAATATCTATCAGGTAAAAACTAGGTTCTAGCTGATGAATGGGACTAAGAATCTTGCGTTCCTGAAATGAATTTTGCCCAGATACATTGGAAATAACTTCCAACTATGGCTGTAGTCCTTTCTATCCACCCACTTGGATCTTGCAGAGATCACAGCATGCTCTGTGTTCCTTTGATTAAACAATATAATATCTCAGGACCACAAAAGCATGCCTTCTCTGTAGTAGCACCACTGTGTTTTTGCTCTTACCCAGGCCCTTAATGAGGGAGAAAGAGACTGCTTGCTTCATTCCATTTGGTCTTCAGATTTGTCAACTTTTATCTATTATTATCTTGTAATTTCTTTGGTTGATCAGTCAGCTGCCCAGAATCTTTGTGAGTCAGGCAGCATGCATGTTTGATAAGAAACTCATTAAAGTTACCAACTTAAGAAATAATTAGTTAAGTACATCTTACTGTTCGTTTATATTTGCATCGTATATATTTATGTGTGTACACATATATAATTATTAATTAGTGCTTATCTAAAAATTTACATGTGGGAGTTTGCTCTTATGTTTACAACTATAACTGACATCAACTTACCGCTTCAACAAGGCTGTTGGCACTACCGTGGAATTGCTTGCCACACTCTCTTGTCTGACTGGGAATTATAAGGGAGACTGGCCTGGCCTTTCGGGTGCTGCTAGAGCTGGTGCTATCACAATATGAGGAGCTGCAGTATATTGATGGGAAGCTATTATTGAGTTTCTCATTGGATTCCTCCTCATCAGGCCACAATCCTTTATCATGTTGCTGTGGCCAGTCTTGTGTACAATGTGTTGCAGAGGGTGTGGAACGGGGTCGAGAAGACCTAACTGATGAATGACTACTTTGAAGAGAACTCCGACCTGCAACTGCTAGTGCCTGTAGACAGAGAACATGATAAATTAGTATGCCAGCAATATGGTGATTCAGAACAAGGGGGAAAAATGAACCAAATATTTTTTTAAAAAGTTCAGCTTAACTTGGGAACTGGCTATAGTTAGATAATGATATTCCTTTAATCTGCTGTTCTATATTTCATACTGATAATGTCCTCTATCTTATAGATAACTAGAACATTGATCAAAAAGAAACTTTAACAAAAAATGAATGAATGTCTGTTCTTCACCTATTTGTAACTTGAAACTTGCCAATTGAATAAGGATAATACATGGTTCTCAACATTCTTGTGTACACCATAATGCCATGTAGAATTTGATGGACAGTTTAATGGATTTTAAGATAATTTACGTATACTTTATACGTAGGAGTGATTCTATCATTGTTTTGGGAATAGAGAAGAGTGCCATTCATTTGAAGCTCTAGTGTTCTTGCTGGGAAGTTGTGTTTAGATAAACTAGCACCTGTACATGATATGTAGATAATTACCATGATTTCTGTCACAGATTATTATAATATTTCTCATTGTATTGTTTTAAGACATTGTAACATCATGCCCTATTTTAAATTATCTAATTCCATGATTTTATTATACTCTTTGCCAATATAAAGTAAAATTATGTCAGAGTGAAAATTGCAGCACAAAATTTGCCCATATAAGATGACAGCTGAATTACTTGCATTGAGTAAAAATTAAGCCATATTAGATATTTCATTTCTGTATCAATAATTATTATCTAGTAATGTGAGAAGTGAAAAACTCACTGGAAGGTAGTTTAGTTTTTAAACCAATAGTTGACTAACAAAAATCAAACTTAGGCTTCAACTTTGATCAGAACTGCTTGAAATAGTGCTGTGTTAATGGAGCTATATAGCAGTTGGGGTGGAGTTTAGCCTCCCAAAAAACTTTGATGGCTGCTGGGATACAATGTCTATCTTTAGCTCAAAAAAATATGAATAGGTAAAGGATTTCCCTGGACATTGTTAATGATATCCCATCTTATGCCACTCATGAATCTGTTACAAGGAAGGTCAATCTGTAAAATCTGGGAAAGATTATATTAATGCCGCCTCGAGTTCCCCGAAATGGGTGAAGAGAGGCGGGATATAAATCAAATAAATAAATAAATAAAGTATTAAAATATTGTGTCATCAGATTTGGTAGCTGGAAGAGAAAATTATCACTTCAAAAGCAGACTTTTTCTTTTTTCCCCTTCTTCACTGTGCAAAACCCACTGTTCAAAACCCCATCTAAACCACGATTTGGGTTTCATGCTATATAAGTACCCTTTATATTTTTCTTCATGAGCTATAGTAAACTTTGTCTCAGTCTTCCAGGTGGGTAACATTTTTTAGATAAGTGATACCTTGTAGTACTTTATCAAAGAACAAATATATTTTGGCATGGGTGTTTATAGCTACAGTCCATTTCATCACATGCAGTTGATACCATAATTGTTTTTTTTCCAATTTTTGATAACTCTTGTGCTGTTGGGAATTTGCTTTAGGAAAATATTTATTTTATTTATTATTATTATTTATTTATTACATTTTTATGCCGCCCAACTCCTAAAGGACTCTGCATAGATAGCAATAGCACCCAGATTTTATACACTGGTTATCAGAGCTTTACAACACTCCCCAAGCAGTTACAGAGTCAGCTTATTGCCCCCAAACAATCTGGGTCCTCATTTC
>JANHGC010006330.1:50210-66682 GCA_027560395.1 Boaedon fuliginosus | reverse complement strand
AAAATTATAAAACTAACAGAAATGACAAGTCTGTAAAAGAAGTTGGGAAAAGTTCTACAAATGGTAACAGTTTCAAAAAGATTAAGCAAAATGATGTTTGTCCTGAAAAGTCAGGAGAAAATAAATCACGTAAGACAAATAGTTGCATTCCTGGATATAAAGACATGGGATCAGGTCTTCAGGATCAGAATCATAGCAAGGGGAAAAGATTACCAAATGTATCAACAGCAGTAGAAAATCAGAAAGTGTTAAAAGTTCAGCATGCACATGAAAACCTTCCAACTTCTCAAATTTTAGAAAATGGTGCCAGTACAGAAAGCTTACCAACTGCCCAGAGAGGGACTCCTGAATTGGAAAATCCACTAAGAGAGGATACTTCAAAAATTAATGTTAATTGGTGTAATGACTCAGAGAAAAGTGATTTGGATTTAAGATCAGTAGAACAAACATCTGAAGATTACTGTAAGTGTGCATTCAAGTGTTTTTTTTTAAATCCTGTCAGAAATAACATATACTTTACTAAGTGGAATAGATTGATTTCTTCTTTTTATGTAAATTGGGAAAGTTTAAAAAATTACTGCTTTTCTGTAGAACTTTGTAGAAATCTTTATAATTCTAGTTGAAAATACTCTCTGGCATTTTGCTATAAAATAATAATTTCTTAATTTAAGAACAACTAATTTTGCAATTTTTAGCTTGAGTTTTTTCTCAAGGCTATGTTGCTTTTCTGCTTGAAAGGAATTTTCAGAAAGCTATAGAGCCATACTTTAAATGCAGTTATCTTCTATAAGCTAAGTGAAGAATGACCCTTTTAGAATGGGATCAAACATTGTATCAGTAAAAGTTCATTCATATAATAAAATCTCTCCTCTTCATGAAGGGTCTACAATAGTAATAAAGAGGTTTTCTGCATACTATTATGCAGAGGTAAGCAGGACCTCTTCATTTTGCTGCCTTAAAATCTGGATAGCACTGCAAAGCTTCTGAATGCTGCAGGATTGTGCAGATACTCAGTAAGGCAGCAAAATGAAGCATTTTGTCTCTGGGCCACATGGCAGTAGTTAGGACAAAATGGTGGTTGCTTCAGGAACTGTGCCATTTGGCCACATAAAGCAATTGGTTCCAGTGCTCTGGAAACTCTTACAGCTCTTTAAAGGCAAGAAGGAGGTGGTTTGGTGTGATGGGATGGAAATTAGATCTAAGACCTGGGGAGACCTGGTGGGAGTGGGAAAAGGCCTATAGTCACAAGTGACAGGAAGTGAACCATAAGGCATCTTGGGAGTGGGGGAATGACTTGGAGGGGCCAGAACAGGCAGGCCTCGGTCTGTGCTGTGCCTACAAGGGCCTCTCCCACCCCTGGAGTATCCCATTTTCCATTTAGTCACCTGGGCATTGCTTTAACAATTCACAGGGGAGAGCAGGAATGGGGGAGTCATTAGGTGAGACCCTTTACTTAATTACTATTGTGACATGTGCCTGTTGTTTGCAGGCTCCATTCTGGTTGTATCTCGTATCATATCTGTATCATATTACTTTAAATGAGATAAAGATAACTGCCTCTGTGCATCATAGCAGCGATGGATTTGATATATACCAAAGGAGCTGTAGTGATGCAGTTAGAATGCAGTATTGCAGGTTAATTCTGGCCATAGCCAAGAGTTCAATTCTGACCGGCTTAAGGTTGACTCAGCCTTCCACCCTTCTGTGGCTGGTAAAATGAAGACCCAGATTGTTGGGGACATTGTGCTGACATTTGTAAACTGCTCAGAATGCTGTGAAGCATTATAAATAAGTCTAAGAGCTATTGCTGTTGCTATATACAAATCCAGTTGTTTAGTGATCCCAATTGGGACCAGCAACTCAAGTCATTTTGAGAAGTAGTTGCTAAGTGAAATTGCTACTATGGTTATGATTGTACTTCAAATTTCCTTTATAGTAAATGCAAGGATTAGTTGTAGGGTTGTTTTTTCATAACCATCGTAATAATGAACGGTTGCTAAGCAAGCCAGTTTATAAGAGGACTCTGTGTGTGTGTGTGTGTGTGTGTGTGTGTGTGTGTGTTTCCTCCTAATTTCTCAAGACATTCATAAAGAGATTCTCAGTAATCTTTACAACTCCTATATTTGAGCCATGTGAATGATACTGAGAACTAACTAATAAAAGTTGTTATCTAAATTTAACATTTTTATTACGAGCATTTCCAAACTTAGTTTCCACAATTTTCAAAAAAAGGTACATTCCATGGTTTCTTAATTTAGATTTATGGTAGTTATGAAACATGTATTAAACATTCTCTTCATCCTTCTCCTACAAGGTAAAATAAAAAATTCTGAGTCTGCTAAAGAAAGTAAGCCAGAAACTGATTATTTAGAAAATGCTGCTGTTGTGGATGAATCAACACTGATGGAAGAAGAGCAGTTGGGCTTAAAGCAAGCTGAAGAGCGACTGGAAAGAGATTATATTATCCGCTTGGAAAAAGTAAGTACAGAATTTAATTTGTGTATACAGTATGTGTGCATGCTAGACTCTATATCTAACTTAAAAGAAGAATTTAATTAAAGGATTTGTCTTTAAATTTTATAGCATGAAGAAGTTTACCTAAATTAAAAAAAAATGTAATTTTGGATTAGAAGAATTCTGGATTCCTTTTTAGCATGGCAGGAAATATACTTCTAAATTGCCTTTCACATTACTATGATAGATGAGATAATTTTTCAGTTAATTAGAAGGAATTCTATACATTTCTTGGTTTGTAGTAGAGACACTGAAGAAGCTTATTCATAGTTGATGATAAGCCATTAATGTATGTACTTAATTACATTTTATGTATAGTTTTTAGTATTATAGTATTTAGGCTAACTTTTGCATCTCAGGATTCAAATGTATTGAAAATCAACATGCACAGATTTTTTTAGTGTTTTCCCATGACTTATCATGTGCTCCAGGAAAAAATTCTAATTAGCAATGCTTACTGTAGAAAAAAGAATTTTTCATAGTCTTGTTTTATATGTACATTGATCTTAGTGTTCCATGTAAATAAGCATAAATATTCTGTTGTTTATAAACTGAAACAAGTACTCTACTTTAGGATGGAATGTATTACAGGTAGTTCTCCACCTACAATCATTTATTCAACAACAGTTCAGAATTATTGTGGCACTGAACCAATGAATGTTACAATCCATCCTTGCAGTTTCAGCTGTCCCAGCACTTCTGCAGTCAAGTGATTGCGATCTGGGTGCTTGGCAACCAATTCACATTTATGATTAGGTGAACTGCTCAGCTATTATGTAGCCTTCTCTACCAGTTTTCCCAGAAAGTCAATGGGGAAGCTAGCAGGAAGGTCCCAAATTGCTGAGGTAAGTGTCCCCCCACATAGCCTTCCCCAGTTCCTTGTGCTGCACTGGTCACTCATGGACTTGACACATGCTACACCTCTTCCATAACCCTTTGCACCCACATGCATTCTCCTTAACCCATGTCACATATCTCACATACCTTCTCATAACTTTGCAAACCCAATCCACACTGTGCCTCTTGCACATGCCCTTAATATACCCTCTCACTCACTCCGTCACCAGTACCAGCCACTTGTCTGCCTGCTAGCCTGTATTTTGCTTCCCCAACCAAAGTCATTGGGAAAACCAGGTTTCCTCCTGATTTCCCCATTGACTTTGGTTGAGGAACCTGGCAGGAAGTTGACATGCATAACAATTATGAGATTCAGTTAACAGTGGCAAGGAATGCAGGAGTTACCTTCACTAGGTAGTGCAGTTGTATTTTACAATTGCATCACTTAGCCATGGAAATTTCCATCTCTATTGCCATAGTAAGCTGAGGACTATTTGTATCATACAGTAGAATCAAACAATTTCTTATTGGAGTGCTCTTTATGAAAGTAATTAAAAGTAAAACTTAATGTTTTGTAATGCTTTTAATCAGATTGATTTTATGCCATACTTGGAATATTGCATACAATTCTAATCACCAAATTTTTCAAAAGTATTATTTATAAATATTGAAAAGGAACATGAAAGGGCAGTCATCATGAGATGGGGCAAGACAGTTTTCAACTTTGGTGCTTTTCTGCTATGAAGAAAAAAGGTGTAGGAAGAAGCCCCTTTGGTAATTGTAAAAACCAGGATAACCAATATATCTGAAATTTGGGATTGTATAAAGAAAGAAAAAATACTTTTCATATATTAAAATAATTAAAAGTTTGAATCTTTTCTAGATACTGTTACATGTATTTTTAAATAATTTAAATATTGTATGCTAGAGTTGAGCAGCCTTACATACCGTATTTTTTGGAGTATAAGACACTCCGAAGTATAAAACGCACTCAGCCTTTGGAGAGGAAAACAAGGAAGGGGGGAATCTGCATCTGCCTCCCAGCAATTGTCTTCTGTGCTAAATCAGGCTGAAACTAAAACAGGCTTCAGAACAGGAGACAAAGGTGGGGAGGGGGGAAATCTGGGAGGTAGGCGCAAAGGCAGTTCCCCCCTTTGTTTTCCTTCCAACAGCTAATTAGGACTGCTCCTGCTGAATCAGTCTGTACTGAAACTGAAAGTGGCTTCAGCACAGGAGATGGAGGGGAAATATGCTTCAGTTTCCCCCCCCCCCTTTGCTGAAGCCAGTTTCAGTTTCAGAACAAACTGATTCAGCATGAGCTGTTGTGTGGAGTCAGATCCCTTGCTGAAAACAGGAGAAACAGGCACGGAGGCTGCGATGTGCTCTGCAGCCTGGAACAGGTCCGTGCTGAGGCAAAAATGGTGGGTGAGCGGGGCTATATTTGAAGTATAAGATGCACCCTAATTTTCAGCCTCCCTTACGGAGGGAAACAGTACGGTATTTAACAAATGAAATGAATCAAAGGATATCAAAAAGTGAGGGTTAAAACTTGCGTGCCTTTAAAAAAAAACAACAACCCATGGATAAGTTTATCAATTGTGAGTATATAGCTTAGTATATATTTCCATCAACATCAGGGGAAGTATATTTCTCAAATGTAGTTGATGGAAATCATAAGTACTCATACTCTGGTGGTGGTGGCAGCAAATATACCTTTGATTTAATCCAGCACAGTTCTTAATTTTGCATTGGTTTAGGTTTTAATTATGCTATACTCTTCAATTTATTTTTTCCATAAACAGTTCTGGAATATTTATGAACTTGATAGGTAGTAGTCAATACAATGTTATCATTTTATACCTTCTCAGTATTTGTTAAGCTAACCCTTTGAATAGTTTTACTGAAAATTG
Organism: Boaedon fuliginosus; assembly: GCA_027560395.1. NCBI lineage: Eukaryota > Metazoa > Chordata > Lepidosauria > Squamata > Lamprophiidae > Boaedon > Boaedon fuliginosus. Next base: position 61,421 of record JANHGC010006330.1, on the reverse strand, counting down.
AAAGATGTATGTCTAAAATATTTTTAAAGTTTACTTACGTAAATGGGTATCCCTGTATGGTGAGTTGGGACCGTCTTTGTGTATTGTACTCGGTGGTAAATGTACTTAGAAGCATTTTATTGTTATGTGCGGGGGAGCAAACAGCATAATTAAGTGGCTGCTGAATCTTAAATATGTGGTTTTTCCACAGCGTTCTCCAGAGTACTCTAATTGCCAGTACCTATGTAAGCTGTGCTTAGTTCACATTGAAAATATCCAGGGAGCTCATAAACATATTAAAGAAAAACGCCATAAAAAGAATATCATGGTAAGTGCTAGAATAAGTTTTGAAATTTTGCTCTGAAGTTCAGTCTTGGTTTAAAATGCATAATACAGTTTTTAAACATTGGTTAATAGCAACCAAGATGAATAGGTACAGGGTTATACTTATAAGACCTTTGTTGATGGTGAAAAAAAGATCCAACTGTTATTGAGCTACTTGGTGTGTAACGAAAATAGCAGAGAAAGTCATGTGGGCTTTCAATCTAGGCATTTTGTACCTATAAGCCAAAAAATAGAGGTGCAGTCCCTAAGGTTACCATGGTATTTGTGAAAGAACTGGCTCATATTTATTTATTTATTTGATTTGATTTGATTTGGTTTGATTTATACCCCGCCTCATTTCCCTGGTCAGTGGGAACTTGAGGCGGCTCACAAATAACATAAAATACAATAAGTACAAGTTAAAAGTACTAAGCAATCAGCTAAACATTCAAAAAGCCAAACATTCAAAAAAGGGGGGAGGTAATTAATTCCAGGCCCTCCGACAAAGCCAGGTCTTCGTGGCTTTTCGGAAGGCCAACAAGGTGGAAGCGGTCCTAATCTCAGGGGGAAGCTGATTCCAAAGGACTGGCGCTGCCACAGAGAAGGCTTTAGCACGGGGGCCTGCCAGCCAGCATTGTTTGGCTGACGGGACCCTTAGCAAGCCGACTCTGTGGGACCTAACTGGGCGCTGGGAGGCATAAGATAGCAGCAGGCGGTCTCAAAGGTACCCTGCTCCTAAACCATGAAGGGCTTTAAAAGTTGTTTTATGTGAACAGGAATAGGTTAGGGCAGGGTGTCAAACTCAAGGTCCATGGGCTGGATCTGGCCCAAATCCGGCCCATGTGGCCATCCTGGAAACTGTAAGGGTCCGGACTGCCTCACTTCGGCCTGCCTCACGTGCACAGGCCCAGTTCTCCATCATCACATGGAGAGAAACTAAAGTTTGTGGGGCTACGGTTAAAAAAAGTATTTCAGACCTTCCAACCTCGTGAGATCTTTTTATTTTTGTGAGAAGTTGGAAGGTCTGAACTATTCTTTTTACCGTAGTCCCACAGACTACTTTAGTTGCTCTCCACGTGGTGGCAGCAAAAGGAGCTGGAAAGGTTAGTGAAGAGAATTGTGGCTGCCCTGGGTGGTGGTGAGGGAGGTTGAGGGTTTGGACTGGCTGAAGGGCCCTCAGGTAAGGTGGAGCGGGTGGGGCAGTTCTGCACCCCCTGCTTCGCTTCGTTCTTCACCACTTCTTATTGCTTGCCTCCGTAATCTAGTAGGAGGCTGAGCAATTCACTGGTGCGATGGCCACAAAGCAAGGCAGTGGGGGGTGGAGTACGAAGCAAGGCAGGGTGGGTGCGCAGCTGCCAGTTTACCTGAGCACCCCGCCAGCCAGGCACTGAAGTGCAGCAACTGCCACTAGAGGGAGGGGGAGAGAGAGAGGGGAGGGGAGCTCTCCAAACTGTGTGTGTGTGTTTGTATGAGAAAGAGCAAGCGTGCAACCCCTACTTTAGTTGGAGCATTTAAGCTGGTGGCGGGGGAAGGGGGCAGGAACCGTTTTTCTCCTTGTCCTCCCCACTGAAGCAGCGGCAGCCACCTAATGATTGCCCCTCCCCAACCAGCTAGTCAGCACTGCCTGACCTCCCTGCCTGGCCAGCCAGCGCAAAGTCTCACTGTTCTCTTCGCCCATGAGGCAGCAGGCTCTGCGGGACAGGGTCTCATTTCTGCCCTGGCATAACGAACTCTGGCGGGCTGGACATGGGTGTGAAGGGTCTGGCCCCACAGTGCTTCCTCACTCAGTTGAAGACTCCAGCCTCCAAACAGTAAGGCCAGCTGCAGAATCTGAATTGGCTGGGTGCAGGAACCAGCACTGTCCATAGCTCTGGTGTGCTGCTCACTTATGTGGACCAGGCTGCTTTGAACAATATATTTTATCACATATTCTCTTTGATCCTTGCCTAATTTTGTTTACAATTTCTGGTCTAGAGCTTTTGAGAGACACCTGAGTTATCTTCATAAATGCCCCTCAGAGGGAAGGGAGGCAAAAATGTTTCCTTGGCTAAAGATAACAGTAGTTAAATATTGTCTTAAGAACCAGGATCTTAAGATGGGCAATATAATGCTGTCTCTTAACTTTCCATGATTATGAGGTAGTGATTGAGTAGGTGGTGTTTTCTCAACTGCAGGCGGCTGAGAGAGCAGATTATCTGAATATTTCAAACATGTTTCAGGACTGACTACAAGCTTGAGACTTCTGTGGTTGGCTTTTGTTACACTTCCCCCCTGTCTTGCTCATGTTTCATTCAGTGGCCATAAGAACACAAATCCCAACCTTTCCCGCTTGCTTTCCGTACTCCAGTTGTTTGATAGATTACTCTTAACTCTTGCTCTAATATGTTTTTGAATAATTAAATTGATATTTGGAGTATTTTTCTGTTAAAGTTCAAAGCATTACTTTTTTATCTTTATGTTTTTCATTAGGAAAAGCAAGAAGAAAATGAGCTCCGTGCCCTCCCTTCCCCTTCCCCTGCACAAGTTGCTGCTTTGAATTTTATGCTGATGGAGGCAGCAAAAGAAAAAGGAATATCTGATGATGATTTCAAAGTCCGCCAAGAAATTGTATATGACATGGAAAAGATTATTCAGCAATCCTTACCAGGTAACTTCCTGGTATCTCTCATCTAAATGCAAACCAGGTCCAGTTGTTATATTTTTTGAAATTAGCTTGGTCAGCTAAGTGCTGCCACCTAGCAGGTTATTTTAGAATTAGAATAGCAAAATTAAGATAATTGCTTATACAGGTAGTCTTCGACTTATGACCACAATTGACCCAAAATTTCTGTTGCTAAGTGAGAGATTTTTTAAATGAGTTTTGCCCCATTGTACGATCTTTCTTGCCACAGTTGTTAAGTGAATCACCGCATCAAATCTAACTTTGCTTCTCAGAAGATGCAAAAGTTGATTACAGGACACTCAGACACTGCAACTGTCAGTTGAGTTGAGTGAGTCAGTTGCCAAGCAACTGTATTGATCACGTGACCATGGATATGCTGCAAGGGTCATAAAGATGAAAACTGGTCATAAACCACTTCTTCAATACCATTATAACTTTGAACAGTCATAAATGAACTGTTGTAAGTCTAGAACTACCTGTAACAGAAAACAATATCAACAAGGCATTGATTATCATATGGCCACTAAAAAATATAATTAAACAGTTGTAATTTCTGTTGTTTGTGCCTAATAACAGTGATTTTATAGAATGACGGTTTCTTTATTGTGTGCATTGAGTTTCTGCTTCCAAATATTGAAGCACAGTCTTTCCTAAAGAAGCAAAAGAAAAAATCTTTTTCATTGTAATTGTATTTTGTTCTACATGAAAAGAAAATGGGTTGGTCACTTACCGTGAACTCCCATTCTTGGTGGATCCATGACGGACTCGGTGACGTAGGATTGGGGCTCTGCCCCTCAATCAGGCAAAAATCACTCTAAAAGGGGTGGAGCTCCCCTCCAGTCCCCAGACGTATATAACTGAAACTAAAGTGTTAGTAGCCAGGGACCAATAATTATAAAAGACGCCTGGAACTCCACCAATGGAGGTCACGTGATCAATACAGTTTCTTTTAATACAATAGAAAAATAGAATACAATAGAAAAAACAAACAGCAATAACTGTAATTGATAACAGTTCGTGAACTGAAGCAATAGAACAACTCCCGCAACCGGGAATAATAACCAATTTAACTCGAAGTCATAAGGGTGGAGCACCGAGTCTGTCATGGATCCACCGAAAATGGGAGTTCACGGTAAGTGACCAACCCCCCATTCTCCAGTGGAATGCCATGACGGACTCGGTGACATAGGATTGGGTGTAATACCCCAGCGACCTATGGGAGGGATGACTGAGATGGCGAAGCCACCGACTGAAGAACACCCCTACCAAAACTCAAATCCCTAGAAGCAAAGTATCAATCTTGTAATGGTGGATGAAGGAGTGAGGAACACTCCAAGTGGCCGCCCTGCAAACTTGCTCTAAGGAAGGAAGCGCCCTGAAGGCTGCGGTAGTGGAAGCACCCCTGGTTGAGTGTGCCACTATTCTCTGGGGTGGCACCAGCTATAGGGCCTGGTAAGCCGCCACTATCGCCTCCTGGACCCATTTGGAGATAGTGGTAGATGAAGCCTTAAGCCCTTTTCGTTCTAAGGTGTGCCAGGCTCTTTCTTGAGCAGAAACTGGATTAGGATAGAGTGAGGGAAGAATGATTTCTGCTGACCTATGGAATACGGAATTCACTTTGGGAATGAAACTAGAATCGGTACGGAGGACAACCCTATCTGAGTGAATCGAGACTGAGTGTGGGGCCATGGAAAGTGCCGCCAACTCGGACACCGTCCTAGCTGAGACAATGGCCAGAAGAAAAACCACCTTGAGGGTCAACTCCCTCAAAGAACAAGTCACCAAAGGTTCGAAGGGGGCCCTTGAGAGTGCCTGGAGGACCAATACTAAGTCCCAGGTGGGAGACCTAGGGACCGGGGCGGGGATTTAGGAGAGCGACTCCTCGCAGAAATTTCTTAACATGGGGATGGGAAGAGAGGGCTGGACCCTTGGGAAAGCCCAAGACGGCCCCAATAGCTGAGACATGCCTTCTCAAGGTCGAGGCGCTAAGACCCATGTCCACCTCCGATTGAAGGAACCCCAGGAGGTCTTTTACCTTCAGACATTCCGGAACAATCCCTTTGCCCCCGTACCATTTCTCCAACCCCTGCCAAGTTGCATTATACAGGTGATTAGTGGAACCCCGTCGGCCCGCCATAAGGGTAGTGATAACCTGAGGTGAATATCCCTTGTCGGCTAAATGCCGCCGCTCAACCTCCATCCCCGTAGGTGCAGGCGGGAGAGGTTGGGATGTAGAAGGGGACCCGAAGTGAGAAGGTTGGGACAAAGGGGCAGAGGGAATGGAGGCATGATGCTTATTTATTTATTTATTTATTTATTTATTAGATTTATATCCCGCCTCTCTTCAACCATTCGGGGAACTCGAGGCGGCAAATTCCAGAAGCTCCGTGAACCACGGATGACGGGGCCAAAAGGGGACCACGAGAACTACCTCTGTCCGTTCCCTCCTGATCTTTTCTGCCACCCTGGGATCTTGTGGGGAGGGAAAGCATACAGAAGCCCCTTGGCCAGTTCTGATGGAGGGCGTCTGTTGCCATGGCCTGGGGACAGGGGTAACGGCTGAAAAAACGGGGGAGCTGGGTCGATGAGTGACAAGCAAAAAGGTCCATGTTCATCTGGCTGAATCGAAGGGCCAGCTGCTGGAACACCTCCGCGTTGAGTCGCTATCCCCCGTCCTCCAGCCTCGAGCGACTGAGCCAATGTGCTGTGATGTTCTCTTTCCCCGGTATGTATTCCGCTCTTAACGATGCCAGGTGAATCTCTGCCCAGAGGAAGATCTGCCTGGAGAGACGTTGAAGGGGTTTTGACCTGGTGCCTCCCTGGCGATTGATGAAAACCTTTGCGCACATGTTGTCAGTGAACATGACGACGTGATGATGTCGGACCAGGTGCTGCAACTTCGTCAGCGCTCTGAGGACTGTCTCGAGCTCGAGGTGATTTATGTGTCTTAGGGCGTGATGCTCTGACCAGGTGCCCTGAATGGTCTCGTGACCCAGTGTTGCGCCCCAGCCTGTGAGGCTGGCGTTGGTGTAGAGGGGAAGATGATTTTCCACTGCAATGGGTGATCACTTGGAGAGAGACTGAGGCTGTCTCCACCACTGGAGATCCTCCCGGGACAGGCTGTTCAGACGGACCAGACACCTTGTGTGGAGCGTTATCTGAGACTGATAGGGTATCAGGAGATTCTGGAGGGCCTTCGACCGGAACTTTGCCCATGGGACTATCCCGCTGCAAGAGATCAGCATGCCAAGGAGCTTTGACAACAGAAGGACATCTGACTTCTTCAGGACCTGGTTCACTAGGGGAAGGATTCTGCCATTCCGTTAGGGGGAGAGAGAGACAAGGAAGGTTGATGAATCTATCACAGCCCCTAGGTGAGGGATAGACTGGGAAGGAGAAAGCCAGCTTTTCTCCCAGTTCACCAAAAATCCCAGCGAGGAAAGAAGCTGAATGGTCTGATGCAAGTGATCCGTGGCTTGAGGTAGGGAAGGGGCCCTCACCAAGATGTCGTTGAGGTAAGGGAATGTAGCTACCCCTTGAAGATGCAGATAGGCTAGGGCGGTGACTAGGAGTTTGGTGAAGTCCCTGGGAGTAGAAGCCAAACCGAAGGGTAGAGCCCTGAACTGAAAGTGAGAATTGCTGTAGCAGAAACGTAGAAACTGTCTGTGTTCGGAGAAGATGGGAACGTGGAGATAGGCCTCTCTCAGATCCAGGGAGGCCATGAAGTCGTGTCTCCGGATTGACTGAAGGATCGATCGGAGAGTTTCCATCTTGAAACTGGGTCATGCAAGATGTCTGTTGACTCACTTTAGGTCTAAGATGGGCCTGGTTTTCCCCGATTTCTTGGGAACGATGAAAAAGTGTGAGTACACTCCAAGACCCCGTTGTTGAGGGGGCACCTGCTCCAAGGCTCCGATCTCCAGGAGGTGATGAATGGCGGACATAGTCTGTAGGTGCTTTAGGAAACATGAAGATCGCTTCACTTGAATGAAACGTGGATGGGGCCTGTTGGTGAATTCCAGCCTGTAGCCCTGTCTTACAGTCTCTATTACCCATCTGTCTGAGGTGACTTCCTCCCAACGTTCCCTGAACAAAGCCAGTCGACCGCCTATGAGATGTAGATAGACGGTCAGATAGTCGTTGGCGGGACCTGTTATCTCGCCTGGGGTTGGAGGGTCTGGCCGAGAAGCGTTGTCTGGGCCTCTGGCGTCTAGGCTGCCAGACGAAGGGCTGATTCCTGCCGGAGTTGGCCTGTAGGTCGCTGTTGCGAGGACAAAAGGAGTGAAAGGGCTGCTGTCAACGCCGATAGAAGGGAGCTGGACGACGCTGCTGTCTGGAGGGCAACACCTTCCTGTTGCTCCTGGTTTCAAGCAGAAATGGATCAAGGTCCTCTCCAAATAACTTAGATCCCTTGAACGGGAGAGAAACCAGTCTCCCGTGAGCTGAGCTCTCCACATCCCAGTTACGGAGCCACGTGCTCCTCCTTACCACCACCGAGGAAGTCATGGACCTGGCCGACATCTGAAGGGCATTACGGGTGGCGTCTGAGGCGAAGGCGACCATGGAAGCCAGCTTACGCAGGTCAGACCTGACTTCCCTGGGTAACTCGTACTGCTCTGAAATTTTTTGACACCAGACGGCCACAGATCTGGTGGCCAGGTAGCTGCAAGAGAAGCTCGGAGGGCGGTAGAAGAAGCGTCGAACGCCTTCCTGGCAGAAAATTCAACCCTCTTATGGTGAGGGTTCTTTGGTTAACCCTCGGAATCCTCTGGAAGCGTGGCCGAGTTTCGAGGGCAGCTATCGGGGCATCGACCATCGGCAATCAGAAAAGGTCAGCTTGATCTGCGGTTAGCTTATAAAACTTGGCTGTACGTAGTCTGGCGTCCTTGAGATGCGAAGGGGCAGACCACTCCCTCATCACCAGTTTCATAAGGGAAGGGAGAACCATGAAGCCTGAGAGTGGTTCCTGTGGCACTGGGAACACCGAACTCAGGTTGATGTCGGTGCTGGTGGACTGGATGACCAGAGGTTCTTCCGGTTCTAGCTGACCCAAATTGAGCGCAAGAACGATGCCCCGAAAAAGCTTGGGAAAGGCTTCGGGAGAAAACAATAACCGGACCTGAGCTGAGGAGAAACCTCCGCCTCGTCTTCCGAGGAGTCATCTGCCAGAGAGGAGAACTGATCTCCTTGGTCGTGAGGCCTCCCTTCTCCTGAGTCATCCAGCTCATCCTCAGAGAGGCCCGTGGAAACTGAAGGAGGAGGAGGAGTCATATCTCTCCAGGTCTTGAGAGAGGGAGAATCCGATTCTTCCAGATGATGCCGTTTGCAAGTCTTTTTGGCAGGAGCTGGAGCGGGTTCCACCACAGGCTCAGGGGGCGCCGCCTCGCCTCGAGAACTGCCAGGACCATGTTCCGAATGGCTGCATTAAAGTCCTCCCATGACATGGAGGGCATGGGCACTGGGGCCAACTGGGGCTGCGTGTCCTTTGGAGACTGCTCCATGGCCTGTAAAAAGAGGACAATTAGGCAAGGCATCCTCCATGCATTCCTAGTCTTGAGTGCCTGGGAGAAGAGCAAAGGGTGTCACCCATAAGAGCTCTCACCGGCCCCCCGCTGGTCCCTGTTGCTTAGCTGGGCCCACCAGAAAAAGGAGAGAGGTCTTCTCTCTCTTTATTTTTTGTATGGGGGGAGGGTACCCCCGATCCCAAGGTGTATCCTGGTGGGGGGCGGTTGGGGAGGGGGGGTGATTCTTAACTCAGACTGAAATAAACCGAGGAAAAAATTGGAGGAGCATGGCCCCTAGAGGCCAGTAGGGAGCGTCATCTCCCAGCCTCCGAGGGATGTGCCCAGGTATGTGCTCATGCAGCCTCCGGTTCAAAGCATACTTGAATGCTGGGACTTTTGGGCGAATCAGTAGCCCATGAGCCCTGGCGTCCCTCACACTGATGCGCCCTCGCCCAGCGGGCCTCAAACCCCGTCGGGTCTCCCCAGCGTGGCTGGGGAGCACGGGGGAGGAAGGCATGTTCAGGAGAGTGGAGCACATGCGTGCTAACCCCCTGCTGGTGGGAAGCCTCCAGAAGCTGAGATACACGAAATCGAAAACGAAACTGGAATGGCCGAAGTGCCCCAGGCCCAAAGCAGGGGAATCAGCGACAGAAAGTCGTGCCTGCAAGCCCCGGTGGCGGCAGCCAACTGCAAAACTCAGTCATCTTCCCCAACTCTCTCTCTCTCTCGATCTCCCCCTTGTCTCTCTCTCTCTTCACTCGCCCCAAGGGCCTGAGGGCGATAAACAACATTGGCCCCGCCAACTTTATTTATTTATTTATTTTATTCAATTTATGCCCCGCCTCACTTCCCCAGTCAGGGGGGAGCTTGAGGCGGCTAATTCATAATTTATCCAATTCATCATAACGATGTCAATAATCTCTATCACCTTTACCAAGTCCAAACAGCCCTCATTATATTCACATTTGAACAAACAAGACCCCCTCCACAGTAAATCTTTTTCTATGTCTTTTCCATTCAATCCATACATTTCACTTTTTTTTTAATGCAATCATCTCTTATCACATTTATCAAAATCCAAATTTCTCTATAATATATATAGTACTAGCTGATGACCCAGCGTCGCCTGGGTTAATTTCTTCACAGGCAATGCTGCAGTCTACAATTCCCAGCATTCTTTGCATGCCTTGCCTCTATTGGCTGGAGAGCTTCCATTGCCTGGAGCCCTGAGCACATGCTCAGTAGAGCTTGACAGGGAAATGTCCGGGCGGTGGGAGGTGCACTTTGGAACCCTTTTTTGGGAGGAAACAACCTAAAAACCCATTCGTGACCCCCTCAGTGCTGATCTGGACAGTGCAAGGTCTGTGCCTGGGAAGTTTGGGCCACACTGGTGCAGGCACGGAAGACCCAATTCGGCACATACCCACAAACCCACACGCACACTCTTCTCTTTTATAGATATATAGAAATCTCTTATCACATTTATCCAATTTAAATATCTCAATTCTATTTGCAGGTCGTCCTCGACGTATGGCCGCCACAGGAGCCCCAAATTCACCTCGCTGAGCTTCTAAAGTACTACTCTTTGACCAGAAGATGGCGCTAACGTTTCTCGATGGCCCCAAAAAACTCCCGCGAAAGACGGAGCAGACCAGCTATGAAAGAGGAGAGGCGGCTAGAAATGTTGGTGGCGGTGTTTTATTTTCTCTCTTTCCCACGGCCCAGGAAAGATTCCCGACGCAGGGAGCAACCGCGCGGCCCGACCGACGTATTAACGCATCCGCCACGAAGCGAGTCCGGCTTAGGAAGGGCGGAAAAAGCGCCTCGGCTTTCCTGCATCCTTGTTTGCAAAACAGGCGCGAACGGCCGTCCTCTGAGAAGAAGGCATGATTATTTTAGGAAATGTGGCTGAGTCTAAAAGAGAGATTTCCCTTCGAATAGGAAATAATCTATGTATTATTTTTTTTTTGCCCCTGATTATTCAGATCTCGGTGGGGTTTGCCATTCAATTCAGCGCTGAAAAGGTGTCTAGAGTGAAAAGAAATGAACAGGATAACAGAGATCGGAAGGGACCTCGGAGGTCATCTAGTCCAACCCCCCTGCTTAAGTTGGAGACCCATTTCAGACACATGGCCGTCCAATCTCTTCTTAAAAACTTCCCGTGTCGGAGCATTCACAACTTCTGGTGGCAAACCGTTCCACGGGTTAATTAACAAGAATTAAACAGAATCACAGAGATCGGAAGGGACCTTGGAGGTCCTCTAGCCCAACCCCCTGCTCAAGCAGGAGACCCTACACCATCCCATACAGGGTGGTTGCCCAATCTCTTCTTAAAAACCTCCACTGAGGAAGCCTCTACAACTTCTGGAGGCAAGCAGTTCCACCGGCTAATTGTTCTCCCTGGTCAGGAAGTGTCTCCTTAATTCCAGGTGGCTTCTCTCCTTGATTAGTTTCCATCCATGGCTTCTTGACCTGCCTTCAGGCACTTTGGATACGAGACATAACAGAAGCTAATTCCATAGGATTGCTGGTTTTAGATACCCGAAGGAGCAGAAGAGATGCATTCATGCACCTTCAAACAGTCACTAAAGGGAGGGTGTACGTCCAGCTGTCCAGGGAGCCCTCAATTTGCAACAGTTTATTTATTTATTTATTTATTTATTACATTTATTATTACATTTTTATGCCGCCCAATTCCCGAAGGACTCTGGGCGGCTTACAACATGGATAGCAATAGCACTC
>JANHGC010006330.1:29755-40035 GCA_027560395.1 Boaedon fuliginosus | reverse complement strand
TGTAACTGTTGCCGCCTCGAGTTCCCCTTTGGGGTGAAGAGAGGCGGGGTATAAATCTAATAAAATGAAAAATGAAATGAAAAAATAATAAAAATTGTTATTAAAAAAAAAAGAGGAGGAGGAATCTAAGCTTGTGAGCCCAAGGTGACTCTCCTTTCCTTCCGTTTCTAGGCCACCAATGCTCTGTGCTACATCCTCTCTCTCCCGGAGGCGGCGCAGGCTATGCAGAACAAGTTCCCGCAGATGCTCATCGCGCTGGTGGTGCAGATCTATCTACTCCTTGGAGACGGCAAGCGGGGATCCAGACGGCCGAGTCAAACCGCCGAGCATGCCCCCAAACTCAACCCCTTGGAGTAAGGAATCCCCTAGGGATCCCCACCCGGATCCGTTCCCCGTTTCTGCAAAGCTCAGCAGAGACGCGTACGGGTTTTCTTCCCCACAAGCCGACCGACGACCCCAACGGGGGCCCCCATATTCCCGTTGCTAAGTGAGACAGTCGTTAAGCGAACGCTGTCCCACTCTGCAACCTTCTCCCGCCGCCGTTGTTAAGCGAATCGTTGCCTTGGTGAAGCTGGTCCCGTGGCCCACTTTGCTCGTTCACTTTGACCGGGGAAGTGAGGCGGGGTACAAATCTAATAAATTAAATTAAATTAAATTAATTAAATTGCCACCTCGGCACGACCCATTTTCGGCTTCCACATCCTATTTTTGGCCTCTGCACACCCCACTTTCTGCCTGTTCCAATCACTGCTGCCCAAAAATGGGGCGCACGGAGCTGAAATTGGGCGTGCAGAGGCTGAAAACAGGATGTGCTGAGGCAGCAATGGCAATCCCTGCAGCCTGAAACAGCTGATCATCAGGAGGCCGATCCAACCAATAATCAGCTGCTTGTGCTAATCAGGCTGTGCTGAAGCTGAAACAGGCTGTTTGCAGCAAGGAGGCAAATTGCTGGGAGGCAGAGGCGGATTTTTTTTTCTTGTTTTCCTCCCTAAAAGTTAGGTGCATCTTATACTCCGAAAAATACGGTATGTACTGCTATCAGTAACACAGTCTACTGTGTTTCAATTCACATTCAGGTAAACATGACAGTTTGGAATTTGCCATGAATCTGAGAATAAGGTTTATAAAAATGTCAAGAATACGTTTGAAATCACCAGATTTTGTAATTCCAAAATGGAATTTTTTTGAGAGAGAGAAAAAAAGATTTAGATTTAAGAAAACAATGAGAAAAATGAGAGATTGCGAATCGGTGTTGTAAAATACTGTTTTACCCTTGTAAAATACTGTAAATAATACGGAATTGTTGTACAAGTTCATAGAAGAATTAATTGAAAGATAATCTATGTTTGGCTTTAGATACTGCCAAATGCCTCAATTGTTTTTTATTTGTCTATAGATGAATTGTCACCTCCTTTCTCAGAACAACAAAATCGAGAGCAGATTCTGGCAAGTTTGGAAAGATTCATTCGGAAAGAATATAATGGTATATAATAAGAGATCTTTATATCAACAAAAGCATATTTTACAGCCATCTAAGCAGTGCTTTGAAAATTTGAAATATTTCATAATATTTCCATCTTAGCAGAGATCCTACCACAAATATGTGGTTTTTGAAAGATTTGTGAAGCTTGGGTCTAATAAATTAATATTAAACTAATTATATCCCAATTCTTTTCACCTTCTAGTGAAATGGACTTGCTCTTAAGGACTGGAAGATGTTTCAATGTAGATTTAAAGAAAGGAAAGGATATTTCTGTGCATGTGAAGAAAATATATTTGCACTACGTTGGATACAGTCCAACATTATCTTAGAATTATATGTTGTCTTGACAACACAGTATCAAAATTACATAATTCTAAAGCATTAAGCTGTCTGTATCTACCTGTATAATATCACCTTAATGTCCTATTCTTTTAACATTTCTCTTTAACAGTAAGATAATATTTTAGATAAGAAGTGTCAAGAACATAGTCAGGTCATTCCACATCCTTTGAAAATCTTCCAAAGGTTCTGTGCTTTCAAACTAAAGTTGATAACAAGAAGCAGAAATTAATTAGATGATAAAAATTGAAAAACATTCTGATTAGAACTACAGTGGTTGATGCTGACTTGTCACCTGGAAAGCTGACAGCCTCAGTTCGAGACCCAAGCATCTCACAACAGGGTGAGCTTTTTACCCCAGTTTGTGCCACCAAGCAGTTTGAAAGCATGCAAATATGAGCAGATAAATGGCTACTACTTTGATGGGAAGGTAACAACGTTCTGTGCACCTCAGTGTATGTTCATACTGGCTACATGACCACTGGAATGTCTTCAGATAATGCTGGCTCCCTCAGCTAAGAAACTGTTGTGGCCCACCAGCAACCAGCTGAGCTGGTGGCAGACTCGGACACTGAAGAGGTTGGGGAGGAACATGGGCCAGTTTTGGAGCCTGGGGAAGGCTGTGATGAGTGCATCGGAGGAAGAGATGGGGCCAAGGCTCCGACAGTTATCAGCTACCTTCGGAGTTGGAGATAAGTGGGCCAGAAGAACAGCTGGAGCCTGTTCCCGATGTGCACATGTGCAGAGCTGCCAGGAGAAGGGAACAATTAAGGAACAGAGGTTGACTCGGAAGTAAAGCCACAAGGGGATGCTGAATGTCCCCTCCCATAGGGAATAAATAGGAGTAAAAGGGGAGTGGTATTTGCAGGAGACAACTAGTTTGTTTAATTAGTGTGAAGATTTGCTTATCTGAGTTCATGGCTCACAGATTCCTAGCCAGGTTTTCTTGTACCGTTGCACTTGGAAACTATTGGCCTGGCAGCTCTCCAAGACTGATAAAAGGTGTGGTTGCAATTCACCCTTGAAAGACTGTTTGCCGGGACTTTGCTTTATGTGAATGCTAGTAGTTCACATTAGCCAAATAAAAGGGGTTTTGTCGGGACAAGGAGTCTGTTTCATGATTTTGTGAAGCCTAGGTCAGAAACAGAGATAAGCACTACCCACCTAGAGCTGGACATAACTGGATAGGAGAAACCTTTGCCTTTAGGTTGCTGCATGTGTGCGCATTAGTATAACTTGAAAAATAACTAGGTAAAATGGTCATATTGTTAAGACCCAAATGTGTGTGTATTTCTCAATTGTGTGTAAATTTTGCATTTTAAATGCATTTATTTGATCCCTAAATATTGTAGAGTAGGGATGTCAAACTCATGGCCCACTGGCCACACCCAACCCCAGTTTAGCGAAAGGGAAAAAAGTTGTGATATGACAACGTGACATAGCAACTTTGACATCCATGTTGTAGACCAAAATTCTGACATAGTTCACAGTACTATTTTATATGCATGATTAATTAAGGAAATGTGTTTCAGTTCATAATCAAATATTTATAGATGTTAGTTCAAGGATCCCCAACCCCTGGTCCATGACCTGATGCCGATCCGCACCTTTGGGAACTGGACCATGCAAACAGTGGGCGAGCATGCGTGCGTGTCCAAAGCTGCATTTGTGCAAGCAGCTCAAGCATACACAAAACTACTACTCTCTACTGCTGCCGCCCTCAGTCCACAGAACCAAAAGGTTTGGGGACCACTGTGTTAAGGCATGCATTGGATCATAGGAAAAAGTGACTGCTTATAAACAACCATTGAAGGTTACATTGGAATTCATAAGAGTATGAATTCCTTTCACTATGATACTGTTTTCTCCATTATGGGATATCTGTCTCTCTCTATTTTGCTCAGAGAAGGCCAGGCTGTGCCTGTTTGGCTCTTCAAAGAATGGATTTGGATTCCGTGATAGTGACCTGGATATCTGCATGACTCTAGAAGGCTATGAAAATGCAGAGGTAGTTTTTTTGAAATAGCTTTGTGTACTTTTGTTCTTGGAAGTATTTGTAGCATGTTGTAAATAATAATACAGTGTTTTTCTTCATTTTCTCCAGAAATTAAATTGTAAGGAAATTATTGAAAGCTTGGCAAAAGTCCTTAAGAAACATCCAGGTAAGATTAGGGCATTGCATATTGAATAATATTCTATACATTTTGTTCAGTTTTACCTAGTATTTATCATTCTTAGTTTTAAGAAATACTACTTTTACAGGTTTAAGAAACATTCTGCCTATAACAACAGCCAAAGTGCCTATAGTAAAATTTGAACACAGACAAAGTGGCTTAGAAGGTGATATCAGCTTATATAACACACTGGTAAGTATCTTTTAGTTAAGTTTTGGCTAGCCATTCTAATTCTACATAAGCTAAAAATTACAAGTAGTATTTAATATCTTGATTGAAAATTGTAGTGAAAAAGATATTAGGGATTATTTGCAATAGTGAAGAATGTAGCTTGGATGTAGGATGAGATACCTCATTAGGGAATAATATTATTGTTAAGGGGTTCACATGGATACACTCTAGCAATTCAGTTATATATATATATGTTCAGTACAATGAAATAAGGTTTATAGATAGACTATTTTTCTGTATTTTCATATAGATGCAATTAAAATTTTACATATAATATACATTTGACTCTATACATTATAAGAATCATTGATTTCCCAAATGCTAAGTGTAATAATCCCTCCCTTCAAACCTTAACTACCACTGACGTTTAGAATATCAGTATTGTTATTTATGCAAAAATGTGCAGCCTAGGAACTGGACAATTTATCAAATTCTTTTTTATGATTCCAGAGCTCCACATCCTCACAAGTTTGATTAAAATATGGGCCCTTCCTTAAATTTGGAGGAGATTGAGAAGCAAAATTGATATTTTAAGTCTTACAGTCATTTCTGGCAGCCTTTTCACTCCCTAATATTCATGAATAATCATGAAGTCCTAAATCAAAGTATACAGGTCAATGGTGTCAACTCAATACAAAAATCTAAAGCATCCCTGCTAAATATGTATCTGGTTTCTGCTTAAAACATATCTAACAAAGGGGAGTTGAGATCCATTCTGTAATTTATTGTGCTATTGAATTGCTCTTTCTCTTAGGATTTTTTTTCTGCAATTGAATTGGAATCTGCCTTCTTGTAATTTAAACCCTTTATTCCATATTCTTCACTCTGGAATGAGAGAAAACTAGTCTTTCCAGCTATCATATATCACTCTCAGCTCTCAGGATACATTCCTAAGACTCCCTCTTTTTTAAAAATGTGGTTTGTTATGCCATTCAAACATGGCATGGTCCCTAAGCTGGCAATGTTGCCCCCTCTTCCATGCAGCATGATGTGTATTCCCTGGCCAGGTCTAAACATTGCAATCAGTATCTACAAAAAATAGGCAATACTTTAATGAATTATTAAATTATAAAGTTAATTAAAAGAGCAGTTTACCCAGTTGCAGTGTCCCAATTGCAGTTCTGTGCTCATTTATTGAGAAGTTAGTTACATTTTACTCATAGAATGCTATTTCTGTGTAAACATATAAATGATTTCATTGTATATTTTATTACATAATATTCATTTGTTGCACTTTTAATTTGTTTGGGATTCCTGCAATAAATTTAAACTCTCACATCAATCAGAGGCCTATAGAATCTCATTCTGTGATGATCTGTGACGTTTTACAGCAGATCTTAGCAATAAATCATAGCTTTCCAGACATTTAACCCTCATTCAGCATTTAGCTTCACTTAACATAAGACTTCCCAATCTTGAGTGAGCTAAACTAGAATCATGATATCTTCAGGAGAAATGGGAGAAGGCAAGGTAGTGTGTTATAATCTTATGCAAATTCTTCTGCATGTGAGACTTGGATTCAACTTTGAAAGGGCAGAGTTTATATGTATTATGATTGCTGCTCAGAGTCACTGAGACAATAAAATGAGCATTATATAAATCTGAAAAATACATGAAATTGTTTCACAATGCATATTTCAACATTTTGGTATCTGTATAGTCAAACATTGATGTCTATTATTAGAATCTTCCTTGCAGTCAAGAATGAAACCTTAAACATAAAACTGATTGTCTGCTATAGTGTAAAAAAGTCAGAGCCTCATCCCAGCCCTCTGTTTCTCTCTCTCTTTATTTATGCTCCCAAGTTATGAAATTTTTCCTCCTCCCATTTTGAGTTCATAGATAATTGGCTCAGAGTCATTAAAGATACATTTACATTACCAAGAACTACTATGGTAGTTCCTACTTCTCGGGTCTCAGTTATTACATGACCTGTATAATGGACTGCACCTTAATGTTACTCTATTGAATATAATCTGATATACTTGTTTTCTAGGCACAGCATAACACAAGAATGCTTGCAACTTACGCAGCCATTGATCCAAGAGTGCAGTATTTGGGATATACAATGAAAGTTTTTGCAAAGGTAAATGCAATATTGATGCAATTTATAACACATGCTGTGTTCAGTATTCCTCCACCAAATAATTGAGGCTAATTCAAATACTGGTTATTTTTTAATTGCACTAAAAGATATAGTGACTGCTGTGCTGAATTGTTGAATATAGTTTATCCAAAGAGTTCAGAAGACTCAGCAGAATTCTGTGATAAAAAAGAGAGGAAAATTTACGGATGGTAGATAGATATTCACATCTACACATTCAAGGAAATGAACATGGTGGCATGGTTGACATTATCTTGAAGAACAGAATAAAAGCATTTTTCTTTTTGTTTTCAAGAAAACAAATGTTTCCAACTTGTTTGTAAAGTGTAATCTTGTTTTTCGACATTAGTATCTGGGAAGATTATAAAATTATTATTCTTTCGACATTAGTATCTGGGAAGATTATAAAATTATTATTCTTAGAAACAGTATGGTATAACCAGGATCCAACATAGATTTATTAGGAACAAGCCTGTTACTTTATTTTTTTAATAAGTTGTGGGGAAGTGGTATGTATGTATCTCTTTCCCTCTGTCTATGTCTGTGTGTATATTTGACAAATTTTCCCATAATATTAGCATAACATTCTGAGTAGAAAGTTTGCTGAGGGATGGAGAGTGGTTTTTTTAGGTACTTGAAAACATTATTTAGAACAAGCTTGTCAGCAGTTCCTGATCAAATTGGAGTGATCAAAAGGAGTTCTGCTTATTTAAAGTGAATGACTTTATTATTATTTATTATTATTTATTTGATTTATATCCCGCCTCTCTTCACCCAGTTTGGGGAACTCGAGGCGACTTGACTTTTTATCAATGGATAAAATACATAAACAAAATAGCTCGTGCTTTGCTACACTTTCTTGAGACATTCATGCTCCTATAGTTTCTCAAGATGCCAGTTTATTTGTTCCTAGAACGAAATATTTCTAAATCAAAGTATGAAATTTCAGTAACTGTGTGCATTTGACTCTGGTTATGTTTTACTGAAAACATATTTAGGGTTGGCATAAAAGGGGTTTTTTTAGTTTCTATTCTGAGGATATATTTGTTACCCAAAGTAACTATATGTTTATTGCATTGAAAATGTTTGAACAGCGTTGTGATATTGGAGATGCATCCAGAGGAAGTCTCTCTTCATATGCTTATATTCTCATGGTATTGTACTTCTTACAACAGAGAGAACCACCAGTAATCCCAGTACTGCAAGAGGTAAATTTACAAGGAAAAAAATTATATTAGAAAATAGTTTTGAGATTTCTGTCTCTTCTTGTTAAAATTTTCTTACGAGGTTAGTGTTGGTTAGGGTTCTTTTTGAAGAATTACTGAATCAAGTTTGGATCTTTTCTTAGCCATTTCACATGGGTTGTATATACAGCAGTTTTCCTCATAAAATGTAGTTTCCTTCCCAACAAAAGTCTGAACAATGTCTATATTAAGAATAGGTAATCTGGATATTTTGAACTAGTTTGCATAATCCCTACTCAATATGACTAATAATTAGATACTGTGGAATTATAATTTAAAATGTCTGGAAGTGACTTGGTTATTTACAAATAAAAACAAATAAATTATGTTTCTATTATTGATAAAGTGGGTAGCATTTGATCTTAACTTGATTTCTGAAATCAAACCAAGTCTGCTCAATAACCCTTTTTCACTCCCAGGTCTGTTTATTAGCAAAAGTATGCTTTGTTACCCTTACCACTGAGTAACACAATCAGATCACTTTTTCCCCCTACCATTCTGGTGCATATGTCTGGTATTCTGGGCCAGAGAGTTATGGTTTCCTTCAAAGTTTGAGAAGAGGTTCTTTTATTATTCACAGTTATAAAAATAATCAAATAAGTAACACATATTATTTAAAAAACATTTCTGTATTTGGAATGCTTTTAGTTTTTGTAATTTTCTGCTCTTATTTTCCATCATGATATAGATATTTGATGGGCAGCAGATCCCTCAAAGGATGGTTGATGGTTGGAATGCTTTCTTTTTTGATGATACCGATGAACTGGTAAAGTCCTCATTTTGGAATAATCAATTAATTCTTAGGTCTGCTTTAATTATACTATGTATAGTCTGCCAGCAATATGTTCGCTATTTGGGAAACTAAAAAAGGAACTTTTCTCTCCAGTCTTATATTGTTGGACAAAGTAGCTAAGGTAATATGGGGAAGTATTAGAATTGGACAATAAATAAGAGTCTTTGCTAGTTTTGTAGTGAAGACTAGTATGACGTGTTTTTTAGTATACATGTTTTTTTGTTTCTGTGTGTGTGGTTTTTTTAAGGGAAAAAAAGCTGTGTTTTGTTTTTTGAATGTAGATATAGCAACCATAGAAGAGAGATTTTAATCAGCATCTCTGTATCATATTTTAGGCAGAGATTTCCTTTTCAAAACAAATCCAAATGCATATTTCATCCAATAAATGTTTTGCCTCTACCATAATAAGATCATTAGGAAAGGAGTTGGTTACTTTGAGCTTGCATAAGTAGAGAATTATATAGAGAAAATACTTTTATTTATTTGTATCCCCCACTTCGTTTTTACAAATAACTCAGTGCCATATTCAACATACTACCTCTTATTTTCCCTACAACAAGCCTGTGAAGTAGGTTGGGCTGAGAGAGACTGACAGCCCAAGGTCACCCAGCTGGCTTTCACGGCTGTGGTGGGATTAAAACTCACAGGCTCCAGCATTCTATCCTGATGACTTAATCACTTTTCTTCTTACCCTGTTAATAGATAATCATAAAAGACAGCAGTAGATATTTTGCACTGTGCTACTTTAGAAGCTTTCTGGTTAAAATCATATTTATTTTTGAAAAAGTTTAACTTGTTTATGCTATAATTTTTGTACAGAAAAAACGTTTACCTTCTCTTGGGAAAAACACAGAGTCATTGGGAGAACTCTGGTTAGGGTTACTGAGATTTTACACTGAAGAATTTGACTTCAAAGAATATGTCATCAGCATTCGGCAGAAGAAGCTGTTAACCACATTTGAGAAACAGTGGACATCCAAATGCATTGCTATTGAAGGTAGTTATTGAATATTTCTTGTTTAATAAATCAGTGTGTTCTTCTGAAGAGTCTTTCTCATTTATACTAGATTATACTAACATATTTGAAAGCAATTTATCCTCCATTTGTAGGTTTTGTAAAGAAACATGTGCATTACTGACTTTTTTTAAAACCCTCTTTTAATGTTTGTGGTTATCACTTAGATCCCTTTGACCTGAATCATAATCTTGGTGCAGGAGTTTCTAGAAAAAGTAAGTATATAAAAAGTACTATTCAACTAAATAAACTTCAAAAATAATATAGCTTTTTTTAAAAAAGGTGTCTTTTTTTTAATCCAAAGTGACCAATTTCATAATGAAAGCATTAATCAACGGGAGAAAGTTATTTGGTACCCCTTACTATCCAATCTCAGGAAGAGAAGCTGTAAGTTTTCCTTTCTTCTGCCTTATTAACAAATGAGCAAATATTTTTTGTTGTACTGCATTTCAGATATCATTCAAATACATTAAATACTATTTTGCACTATACATTCCATTGAATTGATTTGGAGATATGTGCGTTATGCTGGTAGAGCAGGTTGTACTTAATAGAATCATCCTCAGCATTGTATTTTCTTTCCTCTTGAAATTATTAAAATAACTAGTTGCCGCTTCGAGTTCCCCTTTTGGGTGAAGAGAGGCGGGATACAAATCAAATAAATAATTACCTAGTGTTGCCTGGGTAATTTTTTATGAGACTGCCATATTCTTTCCTCCCTCCCTCCTTCCTTCCTCCCTTCCTTCACTTCCCCGCCATCTTCCTTTGTTTCTCCTTCCTTTTTTCCTCCCTCTCTCCTTCCTTATTTCCCCCCTCTGCGCTCCTTCTTCCTTCCTTCCTTCCTTCCTTCCTTCCTTCCTTCCTTCCTTCCTTCCTTCCTTCCTTCCTTCCTTCCTT
>JANHGC010006330.1:0-14582 GCA_027560395.1 Boaedon fuliginosus | reverse complement strand
TGTAATCTCCAGCAGAGCAAAGCTTGGAAATGAGACAATGTTTTATTTTATGTAACAAAAAATAAAAATTATAATTGGAAAAGGTTTTAATATTAAAATCATCTATCTGGTTGTTTCATTTTTAAAGAGAGTGGCAGTAACCATCTGGGTAAAAATTATCAGAAGACACAACAATTATGGAGTGTATTAGTAAGAGCTTGAATAATGCGATATTCAATTTAGGGTGAATTGTAAATTGATACCGGGCTGCTTTTAATGCAGCCCAAAATTCAGTTAATGCAAGGCTAGCATGTATACAACTGAGGCTAGTGCATGCACAGTTGTTGCTGGGGTTCATTAATATAAATAAAAAATTATGTTCAAAAATTTTAATGACCTACTTCCATTGAGTTGGAACAAACTACCATATTTTCCAAACAAAATCACTTTGAAGAGTGCAAAATGGCTCTCTACCTCTCAAATACTACAACCATTTCAAGGGATTAACTGCACTTTTTGAGACTTACCTGTATATTATCACACTGCAGCTTCCATGTAATTTTTAAAGAATCAGATATTATTTTTCATTTGTAACCTTCCTGTGCCTTACAAAAGATAATGTAAGGAGAAGGAAAAATGGTTTCACAGCTTCTTTTAATTACAGTGTCAACATGACAGGAGTATTACTTAGGTTTCTATTCCCCTATAAAACAGACGTTCCAGTTATGATTAATCACTGTTTGTTGGGATGCTCCGTTAATATAGTAACATTTTTTTTCTTCAGAAGATGAAGAAAGCTACAATAAGATCAGCTACCCTTGACCTGGTATTAGAGAACAGGAAATATCTCAGGGAAATAAAAGTAGCATGGGAGGAAAATGACCATGTAATATGTTCTTATTGTTAAAGGATCAGAAACTGAATATATTGCATATGTATCTTAGACCAGAGGTCCCCAACCTTTTTGACCTCAGGGACTACCACATTCATAATTTTAAATCCTAGGGACCACCAGTATGAATCCAGCACGCCGCTCCCTTACCCTTTCTTCCCCCTCCTCTGATTTTACCTTCCTTCCTAGCCACCTCCTGATTTCACCTCCTTCCCCCCTCCTGATTTCACCTTCCTACCTTCCCCCCTCCTGATTTCACCTTCCTTCCTTCCTTCCGTCCCCTGATTTCACCTTCTTTCCTTCCCCCCTTTTGATTTCACCTTTCTTTCCCTCCTGATTTCACCTTAATTAATTAATTAATTACATTTTTATGCCGCAACTCCCAAAGGACTCTGGGCAGCTTACAACAGAAATAGCAATATCAGATGTTATATACTGCTTATCAGAGCTTTAAAACACTCCCCAAGCAGTTACAGAGTCAGCATATTGCCCACAAACAATCTGGGTCCTTATCCTAACAACCTTTAGAAGGATGGAAGGCTGAGTTAACCTTGAGCCTGGTGACATTTGATATGACAACCTGCTGAACAAGTCAGTAGAGATAGACTGCCGTGCTCCATTTAACCACTGCGCCACCGAGTCTCTTCCTTCCTTCCCCTCCTGATTTCACCTTCCTTCCCCCCTCTTGATTTCACCTTTATCCCCCTCCTGATTTCACCTTCCTTCCTTCCCCCCTCCTGATTTCACCTTCCTTCTTTCCACCCCCCCTCCTGATTTTATCTTCCTTCATTTTACCTGTATCTGTGTGTGTGTATCTCTCTCTCTCTCTCTCTCTCTGTTGCTGCGTGGCTTCTGGGCCAAGCCGGAGAGCTCTCCTTGGGCTATTCGTTACTCTTGAAATCCATGCTTGCTCAGGAATGAGTTCCCTCCCCCTGCAAAGGCGCACGTGGGGCGGCCAGCTGCTTGCTTGAGGAAGGTATCCCCACACGCGCGCACCCTCCCAGCCGCCCCAGTTATGAGAGGAATGGGGAGGGGGAGGAGGGAAGCCTCTGCTGTGGCTCCTGCTTGTTCCTGAGCAAGCACGAATTTCAGGAGTAGCAAACAGCCTTGAGGAGAGCCCGCCTGGCTTGGCCCAGCCTCAGCTTTCAGAGAGAAAGAGATGGAGAGAGAGAGCATGTGCGCTAAACATACATACAGAGAGCGGGAGAGGGAGAGAAGGATTTTGTGGCTCTCGGTGGGTTTTTTTCTATGGGAAACGGGTCCAAATGGCTCTTTGAGTGCTCCTCCACCCAGATGTGCCACGGACCACCAAAATTTTCTTGCGGCCCACCAGTGGTCTGCGCACTACCCGTTGGGGACCTCTGTCTTAGACTTCAAAGAAGTAGATTTTACTAAACTTTGTAAAAATTACAAATGGGATTAATGGTAAAAAAAAGTAATAAGAAAACTGAATATGATAATACTTCCTAAAAAAGGATATTAAAAATATTCTTTAATTTTAAACAATTAAAAATATAGGAAACAGAGAAAGTACCCAAGCAAGAGGAAATACACGTCACCAAAATTTGAGAGATGGTTCAAAAAGACTGAAAATCAAACTGAGTTGAAGTTGTCAAGAGTGAAGGAAAAACTTATTTTTCAGATTTATTCAAACTCCAAACATAATACAATAGATACTCAATCATGAAAGTAAAGGAAGAATTACTCAACATCTGTTTCAGTCAGCTCTGAGAAGTTACGTTTTATCAGGGAATGAAAAGAACTAAACTTTAAGATTAACACATGGATAAGGTCTTTGAGTTAAATTTTTCAAGTCCAGATGAATTACATCTTGCAGTCCTGAAGAAAGATGTTAAGATAGGCCTGTAAGAGTCTCCTTATATGAGAGATGGGTGACATAAAAATTAAATAAACACCTTTTGGAACATTTAAGAATTTCTCCCTGAAATGAGACACCTATCTCTCTGAAAGTGCACATCATTAGAGATGGATTTCCCCAGGTATGCGCAGATTGAGGCCAGATACCTGTTCAAGATGTTTTAATTTGGATTTCTGCACTAAGCAGGGAAGTTGGACTCAGGAAAGCTAAATAGCTTTTTCCAGATCTATCATCGTGGTTTTGAAAATATTTGCTCATTTTCCAAAGCTTCTCTCAGTAACGACCTTGGATCTGAATGCAATTTAAATTCCTAGTCAATTGGAGTCAGCACATGTTCAAATACGATTGTCACGCAATCCTGAAAGGAGGAGACCGCTGCCCTCGGCTGAAACAGGGGCGCCCTTTCGTTTCGCCAACCGTTCCGTTTGGTTTCCAACTCCCCAAATCTCCTCCCTCGCCACCGATCTCCCGACAGCCCCAACGGTCCCCGCGGCCACCCTGTCCGCTGATTCCCAATCCGCCCCCGTTGCTTCGGATCCAACGGCCCGCATCGCTGAACCGCACCTGTGAGACCGAAGCATTCTTCCTTCCAGTACTTGGACTCGTAGATGCGAGTGCGAATGATCTTCTCCACCAGATACTGTGGGTTAGTGCCGTGGATGCTGTGCGCGTCTTTTACCGTCCGGTTTGCCATGGTACAAAGCCCTGCAAAGTGGGGGCGCTTCCAGAAGAGAGAGAGGGAAAAGAAAAGGGGGGGAGTGAGAAAGAGAGCGGCCTATAGAGCTGTACCGCTTTCCCCCTCCATTTCCACTTCCGCTCCGGGTTCACTTCCAGGGAGAGAAAGGGGCAGGAGGTCGACACTTCCGCCTGCCTCTCTTCCCCTCCCTGCGGAAATAAGAATTGAGGGTCCCACCCCAAGCCAGAAACAAACATGGCGTCTCTTGGGTCGCGCAAATTTCACTTCCGGGGCGGAGCGATAGGACTTTGGCGCGAAGTTTCATCTCGCAGGAGGAAGAGGGAAGCTGTCGCCGCGCTGAGCCTCAGATTGACGGCTTGTTGTTTTTCCTGTACAGTTTCGTCGGGCTTGAAAGAATGAATTGCAGCCCCTCGTGGAGTAAAACGTTGCCACGTAAGCGGTTTTTTTTTATTTATTGAACGACAGGATTACTAGATTTCTAAGGACAGCGGGGTCGTATTGAAACTGAGTGGCAGATTCATCTTCAACTCAGGATCTCTGAAATATTTCTCTGTTAGGTTTAGGAAGGGAGGAGGTTGTAGGAGAATAACACAGAAGACAGGAATTGAGCAATGCCCTAACAACGGGATGTTCCAGTACTTTTTCTCTTTCGCTCAGATGGTGTGCATATTATACGATCTGATTTTTCCTGCTGTTTTTTTAACAGATGCCATAAACACAAGAAGTCAGAGAAAACGTTTCTATTCCTGGATTGGCAAGGCTATATCTACAGACAGAAAATTGCAGATCTCTCATTATAGGTGTGTCAGTCTGTTTTAGTTACTTCTTGTTAGAGAGCAAAATGCGTTAGTGTAATTCTGGGAAAATGCATAATAATGGAATAGTGCTGATAATTGAGCCGTACAGGTAGTGCTTGACTTACGTTTAAAGTCATGGCAAGAGAAAGTGACTTATGACTGTTTTCCCCACAACTGTTGCAGCATCCCCGCATAATCAAAATTAGGGCGCTTGGCAACTGGTTCATATTTAGGACAGTCGCAGTGTCCTGAGGACATGTGATCAAATTTTGCGACCTTCTGACAAGTCAACAGGAAGCCAGATTCAACTAACAACCTCATTATTAGCTTAACCATGCAACGATTCACTTAACAACTCTGGCAAGAAATGTCGTAAAATGATTTTAAAACTCCTCGCTTAATTGTCTCAATCAAAAATTTGTGGCTCAATCATGGTCGTAACTCGAGGACTACCTGTAGTAGACATAAATACCATTCTATATGACTCAGTATGGCAATAATAATTTATATATACTACTGCCAGAATGCATGGTGCATTATGGAAGACGAATCAAAACAAAAACAAGCCCAGTCACTGTCTAAAATGTTGAAAAAGGGGTGGTAATAGATAGAAAGAAGATGAAGAATGGTATCCAATGCCTCTAAAGAAATTATTTCTCATTTTTAGGGGAATATCTATTAAATGTGAAAAAGATATCAGTGACATCTGTATTTTCCCTGGAGAGTTTATTTTCATAGAAGAAGAAGAATATGATCAACTTTTTGTGGCAAGACTCTTAAAACTATATGAAGATTGTAAGTTTTTTCTGTCTCTTCCCTATACAGCAGTTTTCCAGTACTAAGATAATTTTTTGTTGCATATTTGTAAAAGAGATTGTTAAAAAGTAATATAGGATACTAAGCTAAAGGATACTAATCTAAGAAGCTAAAGCATTTTAGCTTTAAAGCTAAGCTAAGAAGCTAAAGCATTTTCAAAAAATGGCAGAAATTTTTGTTTTAATTGTGGCCATAACTTGAGGACTACCTGTATCTGTCTACAACTATTGGCTTGAAGGAAATATACCATTTTAGCAATAGTTGATAGCAAAAGGTCAACACTGTTACTTACACTGACATTTAATGAAACCAAAGAAATGTTTGTTTCAAAAATCTTCAAGAGATCTTGATAAGTAATATTTTTTTCTACCCTAGATACTCAGGAGAAACATGCGGTTGTTGAGTGGTTTTCTCGTATTGAAGAAATACCATTTGGTCTCCGAAAAAATTTGGGACAAAAAACTTCACAGGAGATATTCTTGAATGAGAAGGCTGAATGGGATACTAATGTGTTTGTTTCATCAATTGTTGGTAAAGTTATGGTAAGTAGCGTATTCAAATGTGTCAAATTAAGAAAAGGAAAATGACTTCAGAAATCCTTTGATGTATACAGCAAATGTAATCCTGGCAGCTCCAGAACTGACATTTCTTTTTGGATATTTAACATGAAAGGCAACACTTCAAAAATAATATAAAGTAATCTTTATTATATTTTATTATACATTATGTTCTGTGATAAATAGCCTATCAGAGGGTTAATAATGATAGTTCTACTTCATCCGCTTTGATGCTTCACTTATTTATACATTAATTAATTTATACATTAATTTAGAGTCCTGGTGGCACAGTGGTTAAAATGCAGTATTATTGCATGACTGCCAGGAGTTTGATTTTGACCAACTCAAGGTTCACTCAGTTTTCCATCCTTCCAAGATTGGTAAAATGAGGACCCAGATTGTTGGGGGAAATATACTGACTATATAAAACATTTAGAGAGGGCTGTAAAGCACTATGAAGCAGTGTATAAGTTTAAATGCTATTTATTTATTTATTTGATTTATACCCCGCCTCACTTCCCCGATCAAGGGGAACTCGAAGCGGCTAACAACAATTTAAAATTACAATATTTGCAATAAAAAAGATCTCAGACAACAATCACACATCGGGGGGAGGGGGGGGCATCTCAATTCCAGACCTTCCGCCAAAGCCAGGTCTTTACGGCTTTATGAAAGGCCAGCAAGGTGGGGATAGTCCTGATCTCTGCCAGGAGCTGGTTCCATATTGCTATTGCTGTTTCCATTGATGAGCAATTTGAGCACTATATTCACAATTCTGCTGCATAAATATCCTTCAATAGCATCAGCCAATCTGACTGATTTTATTTAAAAGATGTGCATGGCCACTCAACTTGGAGCATACCTGGGCAGCTCATGACAATAATAAAACTAAAAACCATAAAAAAGAAAAACTGTTAGGCAGAAACTCAGGAAGAAACAAATAATCTGGTCCCATGCTGAGTAGGGATTTCAAGTTTAACCAGCACTTTGAATGGCACCCAAAAGGAAACTCAGAACCAGTGAAGCTTTTGCAACAGGGATGTAAGTTGGGTGCATCTAGGGGTGCCTATCGCAACTTCTGCATTCTAGATTAGTTGTGGCTTCTGGGTAGTCTTTAAGGGCATGTATACTTAATTGTATTTCCTAAATAATGTTTTATATTGTTGATTATTAGTGTGGAGTTGATCACTTAGCTTACCTTTCCCAGTCTAGTAAGATTATAGTCCAGGTGATCCCCAATCACCATGACCATTGCAGTAACAAAACTTCTGAAAACACTATATTGGGCAATGGCTTTTTGTAATTTGAATTATTAATATTTACATAAGTTGTATGTTTCAAATTCCATCTTAGGCATCAGATATTCCTGATTCTAATATCAAATCACCATCTGTTAAATTACTGCTTGTTCTATGCACATGCACTGCTTAGAGATTGTGAAAAGTATTATTCATAAGCTAATATTATATAGTAACAGCCCTAGATATAAATGATGACTTCAATAGATAGCAGTAGCTACTCATTAAGGTGGCTCGCCTCTGGTTACTATTTGGCTTAGGCACCATCAGTTATTCCAGTGTTTTCAGCTAAGCCAGGCATTTTTAAAAAAAAAAATCACAAAGCAGCAAACCATTCCCATTCTGCAAAGGAAATTACATGCATGCAGCAATTAGTAACTGAACTGAACTGCATCTTTGCAATTCAGAGAGTTAATTCTAAAAATATGAGTTATACAGGTAGTTCCCATTGTTTTGTTAAATATTCCTTTCTTCAAAGGAGAAGCCAGTTTTCATTACATTTTGAGGAAATACATTCCTTAATCGACCTTTTGTTATGCTTAAAACTAATTTATTTATTACATTTTTATGCCGCCCAACTCCCGAAGGACTCTGGGCGGCTTACAATCTGGATAGCAATAGCATTCAGATTTTATTATACTGCTTATCAGAGCTTTACAAAACTCCCCAAGCAGTTACAGAGTCAGTTTATTGCCCCAAACAATTTGGGTCCTCATTTCACCGACCTTAGAAAGGATGGAAGGCTAAGTCAACCTTGAGCCTGGGGATTCGATCTGACAACCTGCTGAACAAGTTAGCAGAGACTGCATTGCCGCATTTAACCATTTAACTTAGCGGTGTACTCACTTTTGTTGCGTTATTTTTTTAAAAAAACATTTTTTATTATTTTTTTCTTTAAATATACATTCATCTGGTGTGTGAACAGAGTTGGTTTTGGGTATCACATTTATCAAATTTAAGTAATCTTCATAATATTTTCATCTATTTTAATTAGTTCTCGCTTTATTTTTTAACCATACATTTAAATAATCCTCGTTATATTGTTTAAATTTATATAAACAAAGGATGCCTAACTGCTCATCTTTATATCTTTTTTGTTCAATCACTTTTATATATAAACAAAATTAATTCTAAATATTATTCATGTTAATCCCTTTCACACTAACAATATTAATAATCTCTATCACATTGATCTAATTTTAATATTTCTCATTTTATTGTTTAAAAGTACATAATAAAATTGCCTGACATCTGTAAGTTTCTTACCTTTCTATTATTTTTATTCATTCTATAAAAATTTATTTTCTAATACAAACAAGCATACAACCATTTATATAGGGGAGTCATCATTTCCAAGCCCACCAGCAGAACCAGGTCTTCACGGCCCGGCGGAAGGCCAACAACTAGGGATGATCCGGATCTCTGCAGGGAGTTGATTCCAGAGGGTCGGTGCTGCCACAGAAAAGGCCTTCGCCCGCAGGGCCACCAGCCAACACTGTTTAGCTGATGAGGCCAACTCTGTGAGATTTAATTGGGCGCTGGGAGGCATGAGGTGGAAGAAGGCAGACTCGGAGGTACCCTGCTCCTAAGTCATGGAGGGCTTTAAAAGTTGTCACTAGCCCCTTAAATTGAACCCAGAAGACCCAGTGCAGCTCACGGAGGAGTGGTGTTATATGGATGCATCGAGGTACACCCTTGATCACTTGCGCAGCTGCATTCTGGACCAATTGGAGCTTCTGAGTGCTCTTCAAGGGCAGCCCCATGTAAAGCGTGTTACAGTAATCCAACCGAGAGGTAAAAAGGGCATGAGTGACTATAAGGAGAGCCTCCTGGTCCAGGAAGGGGCGCAACTGATGCAATAGACGAACTTATGCATAAGCTCCCCTGGCCAGAGCTTCCAAATGATGCTCTAATTGTAGCTGTTGATCCAGGAGAACTCCCAAGTTGCGCACCTGTTCTGAGGGGGTCAGCCCCCCCCCCAGTGTTAATGATGGACAATGTCAATTTATCTGTTTTATTTTCTTCAAGCTTTCTTCCTTTATCAGCTGATTTATTATTCTGTTTTTTTGCTCCAGTCTTTGGTTTTTTAGTTGTTGATTTGACCAATCCATCTGTTCTTTCCATTCTTTTTACTTGCCATTTATCTGGTCTTCCTCTTCATCATTCTGTTGTTTCATTTGCTGAGTTGTCTGATCCATGTCTTGTTCATATTCCATTTGCTCCTTTGAAAAGTCCATTTCCTTCTCTGTTTCAATTGATACCACCATTTCACGGGCAGTTTGATCATTATTCACTGTATTCTGTGAAGTATTTCCCATTTCCTCATTCATCTTATCAAACAAGTCCATATTTTTTTGAAATTTTTGAATCCACGAAGACATCAGTTGGATATTTCTCTCATTTCCACAACTGTTCCTTCAGTTCCAGTCCTATTAGCAGTAAGGGTAAAATAAGCAATCACACCTCAATCTAATTCAAAGTGTCCAAAATCATAAAAGTATTGTTTATTTTCAGTTAATAGATTGGGCTCTTCTCTCAAATTTTGATTCTCCCTCTTTTTTTTCCACAGCAGATATATATTTCATTCAATCTCCATTTCTGTCAAGACAAAATCACTTATTTAAATGAGTCAGTTCCAACGTTTATTCAATACTAGCTCCTTACCCGGCCTTGCTCGGGATTTTTTTTATTGGACTGCCATCTTCCTTCATTACTTCCACTTCCCTCCTTCCTTATCTCCCTCACTTCTCCTCCCCTCTTTATTATTTTATTTATTTATTAAATTTATACCCCACCTCTCTTCCCTGATCAGGGGGAACTCGAGGCAGCTTTCTTCCTCCCTTCCTCCTCCATCCCTCCTTCCTTCCTCCCACACTTCTATCCCCATCTTTGTTCCTTCCTCTATCCCTGCTTCTTTATCTCCCCCATGTTTCTTTCTTCCCCCTCATCCATCCTTGTACCTTCATGGCCAATCAGCTGTTAAAGGATGAGAATGGGGGTTGTGTGGGCAGGCTGAATACCTTGGACTACATGTTTTTGTTGGTGGTAGTTCTGTGGAGGTGATTCACAGCTATATGGGCATGCTCAGTGGTAGGATTCAATTTTTGTTACTACCGGTTCTGTAGGCATGGCTTGGTGGGCATGGCTTGGTCATCATCTGACTGGGTGGGCGTGGCTTTCAGGAATTAAAATCATCAAGGGCAGGGCAGGCATGTTTTACACAACATCTCAATCATAGCCACAGCCACAGATCAATTCCAAAATATAAATAACAGCAGCAGTATAAGCAAAGCAAACTTACACAACAACAACAACACACACACACAAATATGAAAAAGCACAGAAGCACAGGAAAGTCTCTTTCCTGTGTCTTTGCTGTAGTCTTTGCTGTAAGTCTTTGCTGTAAGCAAAGCAAACTTACACAACACACACACACACACATACACACACATACAAATATGAAAAAAACACAGAAGCACAGGAAAGTCAGTCAGCCATAGATCAATTCCAAAATATAAGCAGCAGCAGCATTAGCAAAGCAAACTCACAAACGTACACAAGTTAACAACACACGCCATTTTTAAAAAAGCATAGAAAAGAGTCACAGCCACAAATTTCAAAATAAAAAAAATTACCAAAAATCAGGCGAAGGAAGCCTTTTTAGGAGTTGCTCGCAGCAGGGCTGTGAGGAACTCTGCAATTAGAAGCTTCAGTTCAGGGACGGCAGGAAGAGAGAAAGAATTCTGCGTGTGGAAATGCTTCTTTGCAGGAGAAAGGCAAGGAACTTGGCGAGGCGGTGGGGAGGGCTGTTTCTCTTGCAAAGAGATGCTGCCTGATGCAGGATTCTTCCACGCTTCTTTTTGCAAGAGGCATGGGAAAGAATTCTTGCTTCTGGAAATCCTTCTTTGCAAGAGAAAGACAAGGAACTGGGCTGGCTGTGGGGTGGGATTGTTTCTCTGCCCTGGACCATGAGTGCAAGGGTGAGGGGAGATGGCAGAAAGGCCTCGGTTGAGTGCAGGCACTTGTGGGAGGCAGTCGGACAGCATGGGAAGAGGGGGAGCACTGGGGCAGCTAGCTAGGACGGCTTACCTGGCTAGTCGGGCTGCTGGCTGGCTGGCTGGCTAGGAGTCAGACTGTGTTGAACAGGTGATTGGCAGTCAAATCGCTTGCTGCTTTCTGGCGACTTCAGCACCAATCACCTGTTCAATGTAAATAATTGCGAAGTCGGCAAAAAGCAGCAAGCGATTTCAGCGCCAATCACATGTTCAGTGGTAATGTGGAGCAGCACGATTATTTCTGTTGAACAGGTGATTGGTGGCTAAATTGCTGCTTTGTGGCAACTTTAGCACCAATCACCTGTTCAATGTAAGCCCCCACTCGGGAAAGGTGCTGCTGCCGCTCAGAGTCCCGAGGGGTGTGGCTGCACCCCCCCCAGTCATGCCAGTGCTACAGGCGGGCGCGGAGCCTCCGGGAGAAAGCACGGGATGGGCATGAGGGAACAGGTGCGCACACAGCAGAGGTGGCAGGTATGTGCAGTTGTGTTTTTTGCTCTGGTTTTGTCCATTTCGGGGGGTCCCCTTTGCCCCCTTTTTTGAGGTGAAATAGGGGGCAAAGAATTTGGGGGACCCCCCCAGTGCTGATTTCCCAAGTCTAACAAAGGTATGTGTCAAATTTGGGTCAGGTTGGTGCAGGGGTGTGGGTTTGTATACGGCACATACAAACCCACATCTCTTTTTTATATATATAGATCGAATAATCGAAAATATTTCCAAAGTCTTTAAGTCTGCCCTATGCACGTCTGGTAAGCACAAAACAGTAAACAGTTAAAAGTCCAGCCTTCAGCTATCAAATTCTCTATTTTTTCCAGTTGCCTAGGAGTTGTTTTTCCTCCCGTCAGCAGATGGTGCTCTCAACTTACTTTTCAATATAGTTCTCTATTAAGAAATTTCCTCCACTTTTAACTACAATAGTTTTAGATTAGAGCCTCTTTTTTAGGCTTCTATGTTTCTTGGGGTAGATATTAAAGGTAAAAAAAATGTCTCACCCAGCAACAATCTCTGTTCACTCCTCTCTTTGCTCTTGCACTGCCTAAGCTGTTCTGGCTGCTCCAGACTTCATGGCAGCCAGGTTGATTGCTGCTTTGCCTCATCTTCGGATGAGGGGAAATTGCCGAGTCAGGGAGGAGAGATGCTGCTCCCTCAACCTACACAGTGCTCCCTTTACTTCACCACCTCTCCAAGGCAGCTATGGCTCCTCTCAGAGCCCTCCAATAGGGAACACTCGGAATGGGGCCACAGAGCTCACAGTCCCTGCTTCCAACGGTACCAGAAGTACAGCTGGAAGTGTGCGTTGTGTTATTTTGATGGGGTGGTACATTTATACTGTTATACAAGCACTATACTTACTACTTTACATTGTAGCCTAGTGTCATTTCTTCAGTGTTGTCACATGAAAAGATTTATTTACAAAATGTGAGGGGGTGTACTCACTTCTATGATATACTATATATATACTGTATTTATTCCTATGGAGGTAGATTCATCTTTACTAGTATATTAAAGTCTTCCTTGCAGCATAAGCCGATCTGGGAAGTGAAAATAAATACCTTCTTTCAAACTTTTTACTTTGGATTTCATGACTCAAAAATATGAATTTTATTTGTTAATGAACTTTATTCATATATCTACTCTTATGCTTTACAGGTATTGGAAGAAATTTCATGTTACCAAGAAAATAGTGATGCAAAAGAACTTAAACGTATTTTAACTCAACCTCATTTCATGGTAACTAATTGTTAAAATATCATTTTTTAATATTTTCCATAGAAAATAGATTCATGAAAGAAATTATCTGAAAGTGATAAGCATTGGAGAAAGAGGATAATTACTCAGAAATAAACACAGCCTTTCATTGAATTTCAGTGAATGAATTTTGAATGTTCACATATTTAAATTGTTTCTGTACCAATGTTCAACACTGAACTTGGCTTAAGGAAGCTAATATCTTTGGCATGGATATTTCCCATTGGTTGCAATGGATGATGGATAGAAACAGCAATATATTAATTATGGGTATAGAAAATGCATTATAAATATTATAGGTTTTTAAAATTATTTAAAATATTTATATGCAACCTTCAGTTTCCTATAACAGTAATGTGTAAATCAAATAGTACAGTATGTTAAAATATAAATACTGTAATTTTATAAACTTTGAAAAATAAGTGTTTAAATCCAAAAAGATAACAATATTGGCATTAGCCAGGCCCTTCTTTTACTGGAATTTCCACAAATATTTTAAATGGCTCATCCTGTAATCCAGTTATGGATTCTAAATTTTATTAGAATAGAATATAGAACAGAATAAATATAATAAATCTTTATTGTCATTGTTAGAAATAAAACCTTAGTTAAGAATATCATAGGGATAGTTTATCCTTTAATGATTTCAGTTTAATAGGCTTACAGTATTCCATTACACAGCAATGTCAATTTTTACTTAAATTATTTTGCTCCACAGTTGTTAGTCAATCCTTTCAAGATAGCCTACTCTTACTCAGTGAACTCATCTTCTGATACTTTAGTCTAATAAGAGGAACATGACTTTGATTCTAGTCTAACAGTTTTATTTTATCAATTTGCTCAACTTTAATTTTAGAAAAATAAAGCCTGTTTAGTTTTCCTTCACAGAGGGGAAAACAGGTCCTTTTGGTATTTATTCTGAATCATGTCAATTTGTTTATGCTAATTTTATTAAATGAACAACATACTATGTTAAGTCCACAATTTTGATTGTAAATATTTCTGAAGAATGAAGACAGAACTTTGTTTACATGATGGTATATGACATGGGATTTTTTTGCAATTAATAATCCAAAATTAGAAATTACATTAACTCCTGAAACATTTATATGAATAGTAAAATGAAAACTGTAAGTATTAAAAATACTAAAATTTTACTTGAATTGAATACTGAAAATAAGTTTGATAAAATTTTACCCATCATAAATATGAACACGCTAGCCTCTGCATTGTAGACATTGTGATTTTAGACATTGTGATTTTAGACATTGTGATTTTAGACACTGTGAAGAGCATACTTTCCTTTTGAACTGTTACCTTTCAGAAGCAAATAATGCTCTGAAAATAGGACAGGAATACATTTGCAAGAAAGGATTCTCTTACGTATTTATGGAAACTTTTTTAACATATGGTGAAACTAAATACAATAAAGAACTTTCAGAGAATCAGCAATTTTTTTTCCAAATTTTATTGGATTTTTATTTTTAAGTATACATCAATATATGAACAGTGTGGCCTCTGGATATAATTCATTTTGATACAAACAACAGTGATAATCATAATAGTTGTTATATTAAGCAAACTTATATAGTCCTAGTATTACTATACATGATTTTTTTAGAGTAATTCAATATTTCAATGTTCCATTTTAATGCCAATGTTATACATGGTAATACCATCTTTCAACCTGTGATCTTTTCCCGTGTAGGTTTAATTTGAGTATTAACGCGGGAAAAGACCCAAAAAAGCCAATGCTTACATACCTATACCCGTGAAAACCTACGAAAACATATATATATATATATATATATATAAGTCTTGTTGTGATCGGGTCTTTTCCCGTGTAGGCTTGAGAATATCAAAGC
This sequence comes from Boaedon fuliginosus, assembly GCA_027560395.1. Taxonomy (NCBI): domain Eukaryota; kingdom Metazoa; phylum Chordata; class Lepidosauria; order Squamata; family Lamprophiidae; genus Boaedon; species Boaedon fuliginosus. Next base: position 1 of record JANHGC010006330.1, on the reverse strand, counting down.
A
>JANHGC010006329.1:20587-35410 GCA_027560395.1 Boaedon fuliginosus | reverse complement strand
ATGATCTCACCCAGCGGTTTCATGTATATGTTAAAAAGGAGAGGGGAAAGGATCGAGCCCTGAGGAACCCCGCAAGGCAGGGCCCTCGGACTCAATCTCTGTCCCACCACCAACACCGACTGGTAGGAGGAGAACCACTGCAAAACGGTGCCCCTCACTCGCAGCCCCCTAAGTTACCTCAGAAGGATACCATGGTCGATGGTATCAAAAGCCACTGAGAGGTCAAGTAGTAGTAGGATAGAGGAAACTCCCCTATCCTGAGCATGCCAGAGATCATCCATTAGTGCAACAAATGCCGTCTCGGTGCTGTAACCAGGCCTGAACCCGGACTGTAAAGAATCCACATAATCAGGTTCGTTCAAGGTACGCAGGATCCGGAAGGTCACCTTCTCAACAACCTTTCCCAAGAGACAGGACGAAAGTTGTTCAAAACAGCTGGGTCCAGGGAAGGCTTCTTGAGGAGGGGCCTCGCCTTGTCCACATCATCAGAGGTCACAGGAATTTCTTAAAAGGCAAACCCTCTCCTCGAACAACTTATACAGGTAGCCCTTGACTTCCTATCACAATTGAACCTAAAATTTCTGTTGTGAGACGGAACATTAAGACTTAATTAAGTCTTGCCCCCATGTTATGACCTTTCCTGCCACAGGTGTTAAGAGATGTGAAGTTGTTAAGTGAATCTGGCTTCCCCTTTAACTTTGCCTGTCAGAAGGTCACAAAACATGATCACATGATCTTGGGACACTGCAACTGTCATAAATGTGAGTCAGTTCCCAAGCATTTGAATGTTTATTACATGGCCAGGGGCATGCAGCAACAGTCATAAGTGTGAAAAACTGCCATGTCAATTTTTCGGTGCCATTGTAACTTCGAACCATCAGTAAACAAATGGTTGTAAATTGAGGACTACTTGCATTTTTGTCCTAGAATATGTATTGAGAAATAGACCCATTACCAACTGTAAAAATGACTGGATGGCACTGTCCTTAAGCAACTATTGTGCAAAGGTTGCTTTGGCATCATTGAATACAATTGGAAATTTTAGTAGGCCAAGGTTTGCTGCTAATCCGAGTACACCGGGGCTAGTTTGCCAAAATCATTTATATTATTTCATTTATAGCTAATACAAACGAAATGTAATTGATACAACTAATTCCAATCATTGTATTTAATAGTTTTCTATTACTGTTACCTTACAAATTAATTTTGGTAATGACTTTGAAGGCTGAAGATTTCCAGCTAAAATTTCCAGGTTTAATTACGCACTAGAATGTTATGTTAATATCCTTGGAAGAGCCTTTATAACAATCTTCATTCCATTGTTTGCATAATTCAGATTTTGCACCTGTGTTTTAAACAATATAGAAATCCTCTTTATAATCTAGGGCAAGGGTAGACAAACTGGTATGCACCAGATTGTTTTGGCTACATTTCTAACAATTGTTTACCATTAGCCATGTTGTTAAAACTTGAGAAATGAAGCTCAAAATATCTCAAAGTTACCTGATCTAAGCAGATGCCAAACTGAGATACTGAAAGGACTTAAGTAAGTCAGATTGACACTGCTTATTTGCTCCATTAGGTGGTTAAAAAAAGAAACTCATTCAGTACTTTAACCCATAATTAAGTCTTGCATGACAACATTTTTATCATGCCCCAGTCTCATTTACTATGAAACTTTCTTGTTGTTTTCCACAGCATATATTAGTACCCACAAAAACATTCAGTTTGAACTATGATAATTCCTTTATTTTTTATGCATAGTGAACAATGAATTGCTTGATGAGCAATCAGGAATTAAAAATATTTCTTTCCTTCCAATCAAATAAAATCTGAGAAATCAAAATGGTCCTTGTTGTAAAATTAATTACCATTCCTTAGTAACTTGTTACAGACTATACTTAGGTATAAATGCTTCTTATAACCTAATTTATAAATACTTCCTGTGTTTCTTCTTTATTTTATTTATTTATTTATTACATTTTTATGCCGCCTAATTCCCGAAGAACTCTGGGTGACTTACAACATGGATAGCAATAGCACTCAGATGTTACTATACTGCTTATCAGAGCTTTACAACAGTCCCCAAGCAATTACAGAGTCAGCTTATTGTCCCCAACAATCTGGGTCCTCATTTCACCAACCTTAGAAAGGATGGAAGGCTGAGTCAACTTTGAGCCTGGGGATTCGATCTGACAACCTGCTGAACAGGTCAGCAGAGACTGCAGTGCTGCATTTAACCACTGCACCGAGGCTCTTATGTTGCATATACTTCAGGTATCACCTTCCAAAAATTGAGTCTGCCATCCAAACCAGACCTCTAGATAGCATCTGCTAGAAATTCTTTCCTTCCTGAGAAATATATGGGTTCATGGGCTAAGTTTGCAACCCTTTTTCATAAAAATTCCCATGGAGTACATTTGACCCTTCTTTCCTAACACCATACAAATTATTATCCCAATATAATTTGATCCAAAATGTTGTTTTGTTATTTACTGCCCAGAGTATTAATCAATATTATTTTACAACTATTGTAGAATAAATAAATGGGGGGGGGGGGCATCCTCACCAATGGCTCCTATTATCCATGTCATTGCTTTTACCAATGTATTTGGGGATGCTTCTTGCCAAGAGGCACATTTAAGAGCAGACATAGCAGCACCCATTGAAGACAAAATGGGTTTTCATTTTTCTAGTCACTGGAATGATGGAAGTCGTTTCAGACTTTTGGCTCAGCAGAAATCTTTGTCTGCCTTTGTAAAAGTAACTTTTTCTTAGAAAGCTCACTGAATCACCCAATTAAACACACAATATTTCATATCATTACAAAAGTGAACATCTTGTACAAGTTTCAAATGATGGGTCCCAAATTTCACACTTTTGCAGTTGTGTGTGCCCATTTACAAACTATTTTACTGCTACCATTAAGCCCAAAATTGCATAACTCTCCACAGTTCCAGGTTTGTTGCATGAGGTTTTCATCATGCTAACACTTGATCTTAGTTAAAAGTGTGGGAAATGATAAAAACACGTGTTTTTACAATGCTTTATGTTTACTATGTTTTGGGAGAAAGTATTGGATTATATAAAAATAATTGTTCAACACAAGCTAAAATTTTCAGATGACAATATTCTTTTGAACTACATACCTAGTACTTGGGATCTGACAGATAACATAAATAGATTCTCTGTTCCTGTGCTCCGGCCAAAACACTGATATTGCAACATTGGAAAGATAAATTGGTTTTATTCAATGGACTGAAGTACCGGTAAATTGTACTTGTCACCTATAGGCTTGCCTATAGATAGCCTACAGATGTAAATTTTGTATGGATAAATATAATGAAATATGGGACTCATTTATACAAAATACAGTAAGTTAAAAAAGCGACAGTTATATAAATGTATTAGAAATACATATGTGCTTGAATAAGCGCATTAGGGGATATGTATAGAATTTTAATTACTTATAATTAAAATGATATTTTTGTTGCCTTTTTTCTCTTTTAACAACGTACATATTTTTATTTTTGGTATTTTTCCTGTTTCTGTCATATTTTAAAACCATTAAAAGAATTTTAAAAAAAGGTTTTCATCATGTTTTATTCCAATCAATTATTGAAGTAGATGACTTTTTGTTTTAAGAAGTCCTCTCTCTCTGCCTTCCTGCAGACCACAATTGGCAAGAAAGCACTTCTAGGTTTCCTAGAGCCATGTGTAGGGATGGGTTACTTTAAATTAATTCTGACAGTATAGATTATTAAAAAGCTGTATGAACCTGTCAGCAAAATAGGGACCAGGGGAGAGAAGGAAGCCAAAGAGATCAAAGCTGCCTTTGCATCCAAATTTTTCCAGATGGCCCTTTATGTTACTAAGTAAAAAATCATTTTGCAGCTAATTTACCTCGAATTTTTTTCTTCAGTAAGAAAAAAGAAGAAAGCAGCAATGAGCAATGGGGGAAATGGAAAGCACAGAAGGAGAAGCCTATGTACAGTTCTCCATTAAAATTTCTTGAAAGATTCATGACTTTTGCACAACAAAGAGCTTCAGTAATTATATCAAGTGGGCAGGAGGTCCCTGTCATTCACATGGATGAGACCAGGGATGGAATATTTTCCCTGGTATTGAGGCAGGTGGGAGGAAAGGATGTTAAGCTTATTTTACGAGTTAATTATTTTCAAGGTTTTTTTTCCCCCCACTGAAAATGGGACAAAATAAGATGTTCCAGTTTTGGAAATAATGATCAAAGGAGCACTGAGTACTGCTGGGTTTTGACCCTTGCATAACTTGGAATAGATACATAATAAGTAGTTCGACCCTTTTCCTTTCTGCACCTCTTTCTGTCAACAGATCAATCCAGTTAGCAATAAACCATCAGCCAGCCTGTTGGACAGGCATCACAGAATCAGGTTGAGAGTTGCCTAGTTTATTTATTGGACCAATCAGATCCAAACAGGTCCATGATGGTTTTCAGAACAATTAAACCTCTCATGGAATACCATAAGACATAAAGCTCCACAATATAATCTAAAATATTAAACAAAAAATCCACAGCAATTGTAATGAAACATCCACAATACAATATCTAACAATAATGCCTCCCAGCACCCCATTTGATCCCACAAAGTTGGCCTCCTACGGGTACCATCAGCCAAGCAATGTTATCAGGGGGGCCCACAGGGGAGGACCTTTTCTGTGGCTGCACCAACCCTCTGGAACCAGCTTCCCCCAGGGATTCGTTCCCGACCTGTTAGTATTCTGCCGGGCTGTAAAAACCTGGTTATGCTAATGGGCTTGGGACCATTGATTCCCCCTGTATGTATGTGTTGATATGCTTGTTGAGTGGGTGATTTTAATTTTTAATATTTTAATATTAATTTAAATTTTGTATTATTTTTACTTTAAATATACCACTGTTATTTGAATGTTGTAAGTCCTTCAAGAATTGCATGGCCTATACATTTTAACAACAACAATAAATAATAATAATAATTAATAAATAATAAATAAATATAATAAAAATAAAAATAAAAATAAAATCCCAATAGCACTCTATTGCAAAAATACTTCAGTTTTATTAATCACTCTATAGACAATCCTTCAAGGATAGCTTTTGAATGAAGGAAGTTCTGATCTGAAATGACTGGTGTGAGATAAGAACAAATAAAAATGAGGAAGGAAACTGAAAAGGAGGAATCCAATTTTTTTTGGCAAGAGAGAAGAGTTCAAACTTACTTTGTGCACACTTCTACAAACTTATGGAGGCCAACCATAAAATACCCATTACCTGAATGGTGAAGTTGCAACTTGCTATTATGTAATCTTGGCCTTCAAAAGCTTAGTCTTTTCCCCCCATGTGCAGATTAGACTAAATGTAACGTGCCTATCTTGTTCAAAGAAGGTGCATGTAGAGAAAATTTTGGTCAAAGAGAATGTATTCCCACATATCTAGAACAGTGTCCTGGATATAGTGGTACATGATTTGGGTTGAACCATAGTTAATTGTGAACTGCAACTTTTCAGGTCTTTAAGTTTCATTATTACAAAGGTCTTCTGAAATCCACAGAGGTTACTGCTGCAGTTTCTGGGAAATTCTCTTTGCCTCCAAGCATCCCTGAGGGGTTCCCTGTTTACTCCTTAAGAGGCTGCTCTCAAACAGCTGCTAATTTGTACATGCTCACTGTAAGTATGCCGGTGTTTCCCCAGGCAGAAAATGTTTGGCTTTTATATTTAAATTCAAATGCAACATTCTCACTGTATTCATTCATTAGTATGGGATGATACATTTTGTCATCATCAAACACTTAAAAATAAATTAAAAGAAAATCTGGCGAAAGATCATGTCTGATGTGTCTCTCTTTTCTCTGGAATAATTAAATTCATTTTAAATGATTGTTGTTGTTGTTGTTATTATTATTATTATTATTATTATTATTATAGTAATGGAAACATAAGAACTATAAATTTGCTTTTTAAGAATGAAAAATAATGATTGCTAGAAAACTTAGAAACTAGAATTGTATGTCAAAGGTAGAGCTTTGCTTACATTCAATCTTCTCCTTTCTATTTTCTGTCTAAAATGAGAAGGTGCACAAAGGAGACAAATTCTGCCATTAACAGAAGGTAGTAAGGTGTCAATTATGGAACAGAATTTATGAGAACTGCTCTATTTAAGCAGGGGAACACTACTCAATAGCAGAGCAGAGCTGAATGTTTTCATGGAGAGTTATCTTTGCAATTAAAAAGCCTATATAGGATTATTTTTTATTTTAAGGAAAAGATAAATAGGTCCATGTATTGTACCTTATGGCTGAGTTCACACTTCCACAATCATGGTTTACCAACTGTAATCACTAGATTTACATACCAAAATAAAAATAACTTAGCAAAATGTAGGAACCCAGAATAGTTTATTGGCCAACATATATTTTGATGCTTCATAAATTAGAACTTAAAAGACCAAAAGATGTTGGGATTTTAAATATAATATTTTTTGAATGATTATTTTTCTGGGAAGTAAAACAACAAACCAGCTTTTCTAGATAGCAAATATGAGAACAGAAGGTTTTTATGGAAATGGACATATATTTATCATTAAATGTATATGCCACCCACCTCGCTGTCTAAATAGGTTGTAATGTTTTATAAGCTTCTTTGAGAGTTAATATATTATAAACAGAAAGGCAGAGGATAACTAAAATAACAACCTAAATAAATAAATGCACCATTCTCCAGTGCTAACAAACACTACTTTAATAAACAAACTGAGATCTGCTTAAAACAGACAAGAGGGTGACTAACACATAATCTTAAATATCCATGCAAATGGTGTGAACAACATACTCCCAGAGTCTCTAACCTCTCAAATGTAACTGGGCAAAACAGAACAATGCTTGTGTTGTAGTGATGCAATGATACAACACAACTCTTTGCATAATATGCTTCTCTTTGCTTTCCTCCACCCTTGAAGGATCCTTCTGGGATAAGTACAGAAATAAACCAGGTTTACACATTATTCTAAGCAAAATAAAAACTAGCTGCAATAGTTAGAAATCATGGTTTCTGGCTTAGCAAGTTATATAAACATTTATTTATTGATTTATTTAATTAGATTTATACCCCGCCTCTCTTCCCCGGTCAAGGGGAACACAACTAATAATGACTTTTTAAATAAATTATGGCTAGTTCAGTTATAAGGCTTCACATGTAGTATAAAGTAGGTCACAGTTTGATGAGAACTTTCAATGAAGAAATCCACATATCCACCAAGGAATTACACAATCCTTGGTCCTCATCACAATAACTTCTCACCTTAGGAGCATTGATAAAACACTGCACTGCATCATCTGCTATATGTTAATACTCATCAAGATTTCATCTTCAAGAGGACTGAAGCTTAAGACAAATTCCACACAGGAGAGGATGCCAGAATCCTGCTTATCACCCTTTACACCTTAAAGTACATTTTTCACCTCTTAGTTAATTCAAATAAAAAAATTCAGAGTAAAGACCCAATCAGTGCAATCTCCAGCAAAGACTGAAAATGCAATAGAGATGTCTCCATTGTCCCCTACTTTCTCTTCTACAAGTATGTTGTAGAAAAAAAATGTCTAGCATTCCCAAAAGATTAACCTTCTACTTTGGAACACACCTTCCTTCTGGAAAGCTATGAAATCATTTCACTCTCTCTTCTGCCTTTACCTCTCTTATCCTGCCCTTTTCTAGTTCACATCATAACCTTTTTATAAAAGGGAAATTCAACAGGAAAGTGGAGGAATAGCATGTATTCCAATTCATGAAAAAGAGTAGGAGAAAATGATCTTGTTATAGAAGAGTTCACCTAGCAATATGAGGAATAAATGAAGATTTTTGTTAAAGCCAAAGAAACATCCTCCAATCTAGGAAAACAAGAGAATTGAAATGGAAAGAAAGTCAGCTTCTTCCTGATAAAAACTACCCCTCAAGAAAGAAATGTTTATCCCACATGCATAAATTCCATTATCCACTGCTTCCTAGAAGACTGCTTGCTGTATACCGGTAGTTGGCATCTAGACAACATGATAAAGAACGATTTTCTGAGGCCAAAACAAAATGGAGGTTAGAGGGAAGAGAACTAGGGAAAATGTAATGTGTTCAATCTCATATGACCACAGGATCTGCTGCCATAAACATCCCCCTATTTCTCTTGTGGTTCGGTCCTTCCATCTACAAATGCAACAAAAAGATGAACACAAGCCAAATGTGATTATGAATTCAGTTAAAATCAATACATTCCAGTAACATTTAATCCAGTGGTTCCTACGCTTTTCTTTATACAGACCACTAAAATATCACCAAAATATTTCAGAATCACCACATAAGCAAGGAATTGGAAACACAGCATCTTCAGGCACCATGCTGGTAGGGAGGGGTTCCTTTGAAACATCTTTCACTGCATCCCCAAGTTAAACAAAACACAACATTTACAAGGGGCAAAAAACATATTGCAAGATGCGTTATGTAAATGAAAGAAAAAAATAATAAAAATTTGATTAAAAAAAAAGAGTTGCTTTTGATGAGATGGGCGGCTATTGATAAATACAATTCTGAAAAAAATCCCTGTTATTGTTATCATTGCTAGGAACCATCTGCAGTATTAGGTGTAAACTACCAATGCTATCCTATTGCTCTAACCCTAGGGCAATTAATAATCCCTATTATTCTAATTCCCATACTTAGTCAGATGCCATGAGAGGCCAAGCAGTATTGAATAAATTGATAAGTGTATGGTCCAAAAAGCCAAATAGGTCAATCTCACCATCCATTTGAGAGGTAAGTTATGATAGGGAATTTAAAAACTCCTGCTCCAAGTTATTTGCCAATGAAGAAACACAGAGACCTGAAAATGAAAAAAAAAATATGATTCCACTTGATGCTGGCACATAATTTGCTTCTGCACTTCAAAGCGTCAGAGATGGAGGGAAAAGATATACCCTGCTAATCACAACATCAAAATGTGCAAATAATTTGTAACGAGATAGAGCTTTCTACACGGGATTGTAGTTGATGACTAAGGAGAATAATAAACTAAATAATCTAGTTTGAAAATTAATATTTAACTGTTTCATTGAGTCTTATAGTTTATTATTTTCATTTTGTGCTTTCCTCCCTTCATGGTTTATAAATGTGCACTGGAACAACCCTTGGCTAAAGACAAAAGGCTAGCATTACTGTGACTCAGACTTCTCCTCTGGCAGATCTTCTTTAGCTCTTGTTCCCCCTAAATGCTAACTTTTAGTCTGTAAATACAGTTCCAATTTCTCTGACTCTCAGAAGGAACACAGTTCTAGGCTGGCTCAGAAGAAAACCTCAGGTTTAACAACGGCAGGTCTGATGCCTCCAAGAAATCTGCAATGGGCTACACCAAATAATACTCTAGATTTATCCACAGAAACCAGCAGATACCATTCAAATAGGGCAGCTGGGAGAGGGCGGCACATCATCCTCTCTGTCTCCCTTCTAGAATCCCATTTAGGCAAACAGAGCAATAAACCACAACATAAAATGGAGAAGAAGACAAGTTGGTTCAGAAAAAAACCTCATAGCAATTAAAATGTCAGATTGAGAATTTTGTTTTAATTCAGCAAGGATAAGAAAAAATAGTTACACTGGATGCATCTCACTTGGGACAACATTCCAATGCTTCCAAAGCCTCAGCCTCTCAAAGGTTCACGTGCTTCTCAAAGGGATATGGCACGGGGCATTTTTTAAAGATGTTTAACCCCGAAGTATTTAGGATAGAAAAGCAACAGCATCTGAATGTAAGATGCTGTGGTGACTCATATCCATTTCATAAAAGTTATCCTAAGTGGATCCCTAGACGCAGGAGCAGGTCTACAATACCAACTACAGCCTGCAGAGCCATTCACAAAACCACAGAAAGACACCCCCAAATCAACAAGGACATAGTTCTTATCCCTTCTAACACAGGTCTTGGCGATCAAGGCTCTTTTGGTACCAAATCACAAATAATGGTCTAGTAGCATGCCTTAACCACCCAGCAACCATTCTAAAATAATACCCAGGAAATCATTTTAGAAAAAAGAAAACAATTATCAAATGTTACATCTGCAGAAGCCAAACACGATACCATTATCCATCCTTCTTGCTGTTTCTCCCCAGTATCTGATCATTCAACATATGTGCAGTCTCTGAAGTTTGTTGAATCAAAGGAGTCATGGTTCCACAGTGATTAGAATGTAGTACTGCAGGCTAACTCACAGCTCACTCCAGACGTTTGATCCTAACTGGTTCAAGGTTGACTCAGTCTTCCATCCCTCTGAGGTGGTAAAATGAGGATCCAAATTGTTAGAGGCAATATGCTGACTCTGTAAACCACTTAGAGTGGGCTGTAAGGCACTGTGAAGCAGTATATAAGTCTAAATGCTATTGTAAATAGAATAGAATTCTCCTGGAAGCTTAATTCTGAATGCTTATAAAACATAATAGATGTTTCAAAATAAAATAGAATAACAGACTTGAAAGGGACCTTGGAGATCTTCTAGTCTAACCTTCTGCTCAAACAGGAGACCTATACTATTCCAGACAAATGGCTGTTCTTCTTAAAAGCCTCCAGTGATGGAGCACCCACAACTTCTGAAGGCAAGCATTTGTATGTGTATTAGCAAGCTATTATAGCACATCTAATTAAACTGCAGCCAACAAAAATGTGATTTTCTAATGTGTTAACCAAAGATTTCTGGGAAATCCCAACTGCAGAGATGTGACCCATTTAGGAACATATCAAAGGTAAGTATCATGTTGTCACCATACTAAACCGCTGTCTTGCAGACTTCCTAGACCGGGCATCAAAATATGATGGAAAGAATGCACGGCAAAACAAACTTGTCTTTCCATGGTCAAGCAACTAATTTATATATCATGGAGAACATAATATATAAATTGTATTTTAAATTGGTTGTTAGCCGCCTCGAGTTCCCAATGACCGGAGAAGAGAGGCGGGGTATAAATCTAATAAAATAAAATAAAAAATAAAATAAACATATAAAAACCTAAGCCACTTATAATCAGAATTACCGGGAATTAGATCTATGTTTGTCATAAGGACTACCACTGTACCCTCTTCAACAATCTTGCCCCTCCCTAACATTTCTCATTCTTTCCTGAGCATTAACTAAGTGGCTTTATGGCACATCACTTGCTTTATGATATATAAGCATCACAAACAGACTGCAGGGCACAAGGTTATCTACCATACATCCTACTCCATGGAAAAACAAATCTAAAACTCATGGATTTCAGACAAGGTAACTAGGGGGCAGTACGGTCCCTAATGGAAGATAAGGAATCATAGTATTCTAATAATTTATTCAAAGAAAAGCAACATATATTTATGTGCAATAATTTCCATTCCTTCATTTGTAATTATATTAATAAGAGGTTGAGATCTGAAAAGACTAGCTGGATCTGTGTTCTCATAATAACCCAAGTGAGGTCTCTAGAAGCCAAGAATCAAGGCAAGGTTCCCTGGCAATTTCTGTAATTCTGTAACAAAAAAGTTTCAGGAAAGCGTAATTCTAGAAACCATAGGTGTTTATTTTCTTTCAAGTGCACAATTAAGAAAAAATTCCCAAACTCCATTGATTCTAAATCTGTGTTATGATTTTAAAAGATCTGCACAACAGTTCTGAAACCCAGAAATAACTAAACCAGGATGCTAGGTTACATCCATTCTTTTCAAATAAGACTTTTTCTGTCTCCCCACCCACTCCAGCTTTTCAAAAATTGGTTAACATACACAAGGGAGAACCAAAATACACACAGGTTCTGCAGCTATTTGCATCACTACAACTGATTGCTGCTTATCTAAATATACCTAAAACAGCTGCTCATTTTGAAAAAGTCAGGCAAAGGCCAGGTACTGTAGAAAACCATCATATATCTGGGTCTATCACCTGACATACATGTCTTTATGTATGCTTGTAATTAACATGAAAGTTAGAACATTAATTTGCAATTACTGTAATCTATAAATTAGAAAAAAATCTGTTTTAGGACAGAATCCCTGAAGTTCCAGAATTGTTCTAGAGCAGGGCTGTCAAACTTGTGGCCCATTGCCTGGATGTGTCATACGCTGGCCATGCCCATGGCTAGTTTAGCGAAGGGGAAAAAGTCGTGGCATGAGTTTGACACCCCTGCTCTTGACTCTAGAGGTATCTTGATTTGTAAGGTAAGCAACATGGATTAAATAGTAACATTACTTGGTTCCACATATCTCTGGGTATTGTGCAGTTGCCCTGCTGTTCCCATCAGTCCTCTCCCTAATCAAGTCCTCTCTTACCATAGTATCTAATCTAGGTCATTTGTTCAGCAAATTAGTTGCTATCATTCCTATATACCAGACCTACCAACAGCAGGAGCAAAGCCTTCCCTCCACTCCTCATCACCCCCATCAAAACACACTTATGCCCTTGCTTCAATAGCTATCTGCTTTCAGAGCCAAATGACCCTTCCAGAAAGGCGATCTTAAGCAAATGGACTGTTAAGAAGGGAAAATAAGCACAGCCCATTCTTTTGTTGCAGGGACAACATAATTTCCCTCTGGTCTGAAATGAAATGTTTGTTGGGGTGCACATAGAGGAATAGCTTTAGGCACATGGATCAAAAGCTAGCTACACAGCAGGGCCATTCCTGGGATTGCAATTAAAACCAAGACTTGACGTGTGCTTAGAATCCTGAGTTTGAACCAGTTGTAAAAAAAAAAAAAAGGAAACATAGCAAAATGGCCATCTACATTTATCAAAGGAAGAAAGGATAAAAGCATCCTTAATCCTGCAAGCTGAGGGCAGAGAGAACTGCTCCAGCAGCCCTTTGCTCAAGCTTGCAAGAAAAAGCATCATTCCTTGTCATCTGCTCAGACAAGGAATATAAAGATGGTCTCCAGCTGCTACCAAGAGGAATCAGGAATGTAAAAATGGAAGCCTATCGGTCTGATAGACTAACATGAATAAATGATGGGTTGTCCTTCTGGACAACTAAATTCAAGCAAAGCGTTATGATTTTTTTCTGTGATTTCTGCCATTAAGACCTGTCTGCAAAATTTATAGGAAGCAAAGCCCAGAGAGACTGCCTGATGTATTTTTTCTTCTCAGTAACAACATCCTCTAATCATTGCTCAGCTCCACCCTATTCTAACAGACTCTTCATCTTCTTCATTCCTCTTGGGTGGGAGGGCAGAGGGGTTCAGATTCTATACAGATTATAGGCTAATACTCAAAGGTTTGGCAGGAGAAATCGCAGTAAGCCAAGTCCAGACTTTGGACTCAAGCCAAGCCAGCACATCAGAGCCTGCCTGGCTTTTTTCCCACCCAAATCTAATTCTGGCAGCCACAGCAGCAGCTAAAAAAGAATCTTGCAGTGCCAGTGCCCCAAAAGCAAGGTACCAATTGCTGGAAAGGGGTTTTGCGATGGCTATTTCTAAAATTCAACCTGGCAGCTGCCCAGGAAGCAAAGCAAGACTAAAACAACTCTCCTCCCTAAATCCTGCAGACTTTATCTCTGCATATTAAACAAAAACAAAAACCCAAACCCAAACAGAATTAGCATTTCACATTTCCGCACCCTTTTCACAGTGATGTAAACAGTCTCATTCAATAAAATACGTGGTGACTTGACCCAACCATTTCAAGAACCACTTGAGGGAGGAGGAGGAACTACGTTAGTACAAGTCAAAATTTTGACTTTTCTCTCCCCACAAAGGGCAACTCAGGATTGGCATCTCTAGATGTTATAAAGCAAGAGCCACGGGTTCAGAAACTGCCTAACTTGGAGCCTTGGTCAGCTAAAGACTTAATATACCTATGGTTAAGAGTTTGGTTAATTGGTGTGGACTTGTCGGCAGTTGTTGACAAGCAAGCCAATGCAGGAGGCTAAAGACTGGGGCAGAAAGACTAGGCATGTCAAGACTCCCTTGAACAGCTGGACCTGGCTATCCACTTGAGGCCAGTAGACACCTGGGTGCCCCAGTTGGAACATGCTAGGCTAGTTAGAACAGCAGCAGCCATGAGCGAGAATTGGGGCGTGGGGCGGGGATCGCAAGGCTGTGCTTTGAGAGGAATGGATGCAAAGGAAAGGATACCCCGAAGAGGAATGGATACAGGGGAAAGGATACCCTAAAGGGACTAACTAGCAAAATTAAAGGTGGGGGGAGGAATGGAGGTCACAGCAAACTCCAAGGACCCTCACGCCCCGCAGAATACTTGTCCCGCACGAACGCCCCCCTCCTCGCAGGCGCAGTGCACCAGGGGCGCTCCAAAACCGAAGCCGGGGGGGGGGCGTGGGTCGCATTTCTTTCCCTGTCACCTCGCTCCTGGCTCCTTACCTTCCCACTGTCTGGTTGGCCAGCTGCCGCATGCGGTTGAATTGCTTCTTCATGGTTGCGCCCTTGGCCGGAGAGCGCAGCGGCGGGCGGGCTCCGGATCGAGGGAGGTGGGAGGCTCGGTAGCTATCCCGGGTTGGGAGAGGCGGAGGAAGGCGGTTACATGGCCCCTTCTCTCCTGCAGGGTGGAAAGCGAAGGAGGACCTCTAGCACTACTGCAGCAACGGCGGGAAAGGAGGAGGACAGCCGCCGGCCAGCAACAGCGCAGCCTCCTGCATCCTCCCGGTGCGCAGCGGCGTCACTTTCTCTCCCTCTCTCTGTCTCTCTCTCAATAAGCGCAGCCGCCGCGGAGCGAGCACGCCCGGTCGGCCCCGAAGCCTTTCGCTCTAGCGCCTGGCCTATACCGAACCTCTCGCGCTGCGCTCCGATCCCGGGTCTTCCCCTCT
>JANHGC010006329.1:6247-18166 GCA_027560395.1 Boaedon fuliginosus | reverse complement strand
AGGTATCACCTTACACATGGTGTGCCACCCAGAGGCGGCAATGGGGGCAGAGCTGGAGGGAAAATATTTCCTGACAGGCACCCCATGCCGATCAGACGCGATGCCTGATCCAGGAAGAGTACTGCTTGAGTTTGGCAAGGTTTCTGTCTAAAGGGGAGGAACATGAAAGGAAACTGCTTTGAAATGACTCAGTGTGTCTTTCTTAGATTTTGCTGTATGACATTACCCCCACAGTAGCAAGCCAAGAAGTGTCAGCTGACAGTTAGCAAGCTCCACCCCCAACTTGCCACCCCCAACTTACTCTGCCCAATTACTGCCTCCTAAGCACCAGATTTTGTAACCAGCCCTGAAGTTATGGTGAAGAAGTCCCCACTGAGCACATTGTGGTGAGCCAGGAGCAGGCCGGCCCCCAGGCCATCCTGTCCAGGCATGGAAACACAGCAACCTCCCAGCCCAAGATAGGACATGCATCGCTTAGCCTAAATCAGCACAACACTATTCTGCTGTCAACAGTGGCCTCCATAGCCAGGCACAAAAGCTAGGCCCCTTTTGCTGCTCTGCCCCACATGTTCCTAAAAGGGCCCTGGGAAAGACTTCCAGCATTGCGAATCCTGAAATGGATTTTGTGCTTTGGAGAATTCTATTTGCAACTCGTTGCGTTGCATTACGCATGCCGTGCATGTTATGCCCACCAGAGAGCAGCATCAGACCAAAAAAAAAAAAAACACCCAACTTCCTACAGCAGGAGTTGTTGGCTCTTGTCAAGGACAAGGCTTCATCTGTTTCCAATTCAATATTCGGTGTTCACACACCCACGCACCCAGCTCCATTGTGCCTGGAGTCTGAAAGTTTATGATAATAGTTGAGAATGGCAGCTGCCGTGTCTGATGTCCTAGGGTGTTTTATAATGATGAACTGGCCTCTGAAACAGATTTCATAACTGATCAATGCAAAAAAAAAATAAACGCCCACCAAGAAGCACTTGACAGTCATGAGAAAAATATCCCTTTTGGCCATATAAGGCCTCGCCAGCTGGTGGGCTTTATTAAAAACAGTTTCCTGATCTTTTTTTTTTTTTGGTTTTGCAAGAAATATGTTCCTCCCCCTTAAAACATCCTCTTCTCCAGATTACTTTTAACCAATTATTCACATGTAGGAAAAGGTTGGTTTCGTATTTACACAAGGTCTTCTGATTTTGACTCTTATCCTCCCAGGATATGAACTGTTAATTTTCTCATTGGTTGACCCGGTGGAAATCTTTGGGGAGATAAAGCAGGAAGGAAAAAGGGAAGAGAAGAAAATACGAATATTAAATTTACAACAGCTTGCAAACACTCATACGTGTAGAGTTTTATTTTAGCCCTTATGAACAGTCTCTCATTACGTTTTGACACTGATCTCTATTTCATAAAAATAATCTCCCATGCAGGACTTCAGTCCTTCCTCCTCTACAGGGGTGGGTTTCTCCCGGTTCGCTGGTTACCCGCTTCGTGGGCGCGCTTTCCGAATGGCTGTCAAAAGCGCGCTGCGCGCGATCGACTCAGAAATTTCGGTGCGGTTCTGCAAGCACTCTGATTGTTTGTTTGTTTCTGTTTAGGAATCTGCCTATATATTTGTGGAATGGGTAAAGTTTCTAATGGCTCGATGTCATGCTGTGTCATTACATTGGTTAGCTATCCTGGCTTTGCAGAGACATTCTTGGGGGCAGCAAAGGATAAAAGAAAGATAAAAGCATAATTGTAACATGAGCCCCGCTATTTTTTACACATGTCATGATGTTACATACGTGCCTGTAAGAGACAAAACTTACGCCATGATGCTTTTGTTATTCACGGGAACCTCAAATCTACCAAGATTTTCGCACACTCTTCTATCTCTGAAGATAAATCCTGATACTGCTTCCTCTACAGAAACAATTGTCTCATTTTCTTATGTTTTCAATCTGAATTGAAGCCACAATGCCTCCTCCAAAAATCAGTACCTCTCTGCAAACGTTAGACATCTGAGTTTGAAGAGGGGGACACAGGTTATATTGGAACAAGGTGTGGCAAGGATAACTCTGTCTTAACTTTGTGTCCGTTGAGTTTATCACAAGTTTTGCCACTATTATAAGCTGGTTTCATACTGGTTGCAGTTCATCACATATTAGAATGCATTTTATTAGCAGCAGGAGATGTGTCATATATATCCCAAAGTCAGGACTCAACGTTTCAAATTTCCAACCCTCTGGTTCTCCAATGCAATGGAAGTATTCCACTACTACATATTGCCAGTAAATTGCCGGTAACACTCAGCCTGTTTAAGCACTTCCAGCAAAGGAGAGTTCACCAGCTTTTGAGTTACAGGTAGAACTTGACTTATAACTACTTGTTTAGTGACCATTTAAAGTTATAATTGCACTGAAAAACATGTCTTACAACTTACACTGAAAATCATTGCAGCATCCCATGGTCATATGATCAAAACCAGCATTATTTATGATGGTTGCAGTCACCTAGGGTCATGTGATGACCATTTGCAATCTTCCCAACTGCCTTACAATAAGCAAAGTTAATGGGGGAAGTAGGATTCGGTTAACAACCAATTTTCACTTAAAAACTACAGTAATTTGCTAAACAATCATGCTGAAAAAGGTTGTAAAATTGGGCACAACTTAATCATCTTCCTTAGCAATGAAAATTTGGATCCCGATTATTCTGGTAAATTGACTATAGTCTATTCCATTACTGAACAGCTGTTTCAAGATTTTTTTTTCTGATATCTAACCAAAATCTAGTTCTTTGTCGTTTAAACCATTGTTTCTTGTCTGATCTTCTAGAACAACTCAGAACAATGACAGCCCATTATGCAAATGACAGTCTCCCCCAGAATTTTCTCTTCTATAGGTTAAACATACCCAATGCTTCTAACCGTGTTTGTAATTTTTCCCCTTTCAGGACCTTTATCTCGATTACTAACTTCTGCATATGGGTGAGGTCAAGTTAGTCAATGTTCTTTCCAAACATAGTGCCCAGTATTGGAAGTAATATTTTAGATGTGATGAGCCAAACAGAACGGAGAGAAATATACGGTACTATTGTTGATGCGACTACGGCATAATGTTGACTCATGTTTAGTGTGCAATCCACCACAATACTCAGATTTTTTCACATGTACTGCTGGGCAGTATGCTCCTATATCTTAAACCCATGCTTTTGGTATTTGTATAAGTAGATGCAGTACTTTGCATATTAACCCATGATGATATTTATCTTGCTGGTTTCCACTCACTGGTCCTGCTTGTCAAGTTCTTCCAGCAATTTGATGTTGTTTTCTTAAGTACTTGCTACCCCCGCCCCCATCTCTTTTCCTTCAGCAAACATATAGCCCTATTTTAAAAGCTCTCATCCAAGTAATTTATAAATACATAGGATAGCACAGGGCCTAGAGCTGAGTGTTACAATGTGCCATTTATCACCCCCTCCCACTTGACAGAGTCATTGATATATAGTCAGTGGGTACAATTGTTTAGACAGCTCTACATCTGCCTAATGGTTGCATTGTCCAGCCCATACTTTGCTATCTTTGACTTAGATCTCATGGGAGAGTTTGTCAAATGCTTTGCTGAAGTAAAGATAGATTATGTCTACCACATTGCTCTATCAACAAAGGAGAACTAAATCTGAAATCATCAATTTCCTGGTTCCTTTAAAAAAAAGGAACATTTGTTCTTCATCAGCTCTCTAGCACTATTCCCTGTTCTATGAATTATCAGAGATAATAGAAAAGATCTCCAAGATAACATCCCCAACATTCTTCTGGATTCTTGGATATAATTGACCCGGCCTGGAAATTTTATACTTGTTCATAATAACCAGGAACACCTAAAGCATCTTGAGTGGATTTAATTGGTATATCTGTACACTACTAAAAGTCTAGGGTCTGTTTGATACTTGGTGTCTGATACTTTGGCAATATGGTGAAATTGGAAAGTGTACAAAAAATTTTATTGAACCAAGGCAACTCAAATGGTCTCATTTACAGAATGCGAGGCCCCGTGATTCCTGTGGAAATGAAATTTGGAAAAGTTGTAGCTGTTTCAGTGCCACCATGCCTTTGATTATACTTCTTATAAAACCCATAGGTTGTGTGTCACAAGTGAAGATGAGATAACTGTATCCCTGCCCTTTTTCCCACTTCCCTCTGTCCCTATGCCTAATTGGCGGATGGCAAGTCTGATGGATGACCAGCCATTGGTTGCTTTGGAACAAGGACAAAACAATATGTCCAGTGAGGGAAAGATGAAGGAATGATTTGGATGTCTGTTGGCAAGGTAGAACTGGTTGGGGGGCACCTGTGACCAATGGGTAAGCCCTCTTCCTCCCTACAAGGGGCCATTGGGGACATGCTGGAATTCAAAGCGGAAATATAGTTTTCCTCAAAATCCACAGCTCCTTTTTTTTTCATCCACACATCCCAAGCAAACCGGCAGAGAGTTCTGCATGTCAGCCAAGGAGGAGAATGAGAACGCTTCACCAGGACTCCGACGGTTGTGAGGGAAGGAAAAAGGTACCAACCTATATTACATGTACAAAGAAGAATGAACCAATCAATCAAGGATTGTCTAACGAACTATAGCTCTGTTTTACACAACCCAAAGGTATTTGTTTGTGAAATGGGAAGCTATATACATTGGTTTAATAAATAATATAAATAAAATTAGCCTTTTACATATCCCTTTTATCTCGGCTCAGGTTCATGTCTTCATAGATTTTTTTGAGGAAAAGAACAAGCAAAATAGAAGTTGAGCATTTCCTATTCCTGTCACCTGTTATTATCTCCATGATGTGGATCTATTCCTGCTCTTCTTTCTCTTATTGACGGTCAAGAAAGAATACATTCAACATGAAAGACAATACATGAGAGGTATGTTCAGGGGTGGGTTTCAAAAATTTCAGCAACTGGTGGCCATGGTGGGCCTCCTGCTCCATGGCATGGGGGGCATTTTCATCCTCCCCAGGCTCCATTGGCTTCCCTGGAGCCTGAGGAGGAAAAAATGCCCCCCTGTTGCCCCCAGAGGCGGACATAGGCCCATTGTGGGCCTTTCGTTACTTCCAGGAGGCCCAGTTTTCACTTTCCCCAGGCTCTAGGGACTTCCCTGGAAGGGACTTCCTGGAGCCTGGGGAAGGTGAGGATTAAAGTCCCTATAATATGAACTTTAACACTTTGGTGGCCTGGCTAATAAAATTGGTGACAGTTCCTTATATATTTACCTTTTTTGACTATCTGTCTACAGATATTATCTACTTGCTGAGATGCTTCTTTGGCCATTATACCCACTGTTCATTTCCTATACCTGTCCCTTTTAATTATTGGCCCATTTAAAATCTGCCTTCACATCTACAATGGTACCAATAAAGGAGAATATTTGTTGCTCAGGGTCGAAATGAGGGGTCCTTGGTGAACTTGCTTTTTTCTTGCAGATGTTTCATTCAGCTACTAGGACTGATGATGTTACTTAATTTGGGTATTGAAATGTCTGCAAGAAAACAAGCAAGCTCAGAAAGCACCAAGGACCCCTCATCTACAGTGGTTTCCAAGCATTCCTTCCACACCATCTTGGACCAATGGTTGTCTATTCTTGTCTTTGAAACCTCTAGCAACAGACCACTTACAACTCCAGCTGGCAACTGCTTAATTGTTCTCACTGTCGGGAAATCCCCCCTTATTTCCTGGATCTCATTTTGAGGAGTTTCCAGTCATTACTTCTTGTCCCACCCTCAGGTGCTAGGAAGAATAAATCAGTGGCTTCTTCCCTTCAAAATCCCTTTAAATATTGGAAGATTGCTATCAAGCTCAAATACTTTGGCCACCTAACAAGAAGAAAGGACTAAAAGATCCTGGAAAAGACCCTGAGGCTGGGAAAGATTGAAGGTAAAAGAAGAATGAGACAAGAAGATGAGATATTTAGATAGTGTCATTGACACAATGAACACAAAACAGTTGAGGACAGGGGAACCTGGCATGCCATAGTCTAGTGATGGTGAACCTTTTAGAGACTGAGTGCCCAAACTGCAACCCAAAATCCACTTATTTATCGCAAAGTGCCAACAAAGCAATTTAACCTGAATAATGAGGTTTTACTACCTAAAATAATGATAAACAAGGCAGAGATCAGCTAATTGTTCTAAGAAAAATGTGATAAATGCACTTTTATGCTCCTTCATTTTTTTAACTGCTTCTGAAATTTATGTTTAACAACAATAAAAAACGTTTGTAATAACATTTATCTTTCCCTCCCTCTCTTTCCCCCTCTTTCTCTCTCTCTTTCCCTCCCCGACTCTTTCCCTCCCTCCTCTCTCTCCCCCCTCTCTCCCTACCTCTCTTAACCTCTCTTTATCTCTCTTTGCTTCTCTCTCTTTTCCTTCTTTCTCTCCCTCTCTCTTTCCCTCCCTGTCTCTTTCTATCTTTCTCTCTCTTTTTCCCTCTCTCTGTCTCTTCCTGTCTCTCTCTCTCTTTCCTTCCCTCTCTTTCCCTCCCTCTCTCTCTTTAACTCTCTCCCTCCCTCTTTCTCTGTCCCTCTATCACTCTCTCTTTCCCTTTCTCTCCCTCTGTCTGTCTCTCTCTCCCCTTTCTCTCTCTCTGTCTCATCTCTCTATCCCTCCCTCCCTCCCTTCCTCCCTCCCTTCATCCAATCATTTTCCCCAAAATCACTGTTCATATATTTTCTTAATGACCACTAGATGGTAGCAAAGAATTAGTTTCTTTCAACTGCAACTCAATTGGAACATACATATTCTTGGAATAAGAGTTCAAGAAAGTGGTGTAGTGTGTGAAAAACCTGTGGAAGGCTATGAGATAAAGTTTTCAAAATGTTCACTGACCTGTCACAGAGCTGCTCTGAGAGTGAGATGGGTGGAATCTCTGAATTGAATATACAAACAAACAAATGGACTTCATCATCATTGTCCATCCGCTGCAGAATGAAGGCCTTCTCCGCATGTTTCCAATCGATACGGACTTTAGCTTTCTTTTGCCAATTAGGCCTGCAGTACTTGCTGATGTTGTTGCTCCTTCTTGTTTTAGGTTTTATGGACTCTTGTGGACCCTTTCTATTATGTGGGATCCATTCTATAACTGCCTTAGTTCACCTGCCATCAGTTCTCCTTGCTATCTGACCAGCCCATTTCCATTTTAATTCTTTTACTCTCATGATGATATCATATTGACCTATTAGCTATTAAGTGGAAGCAAAATGTTTTAATCTTAAATTATTTAGCTTTTAAAGTTTTATTAGATTGTACAACTCCTAGAGCCCCTTTGTGAGGGAGAAGGGCAGTTAAGACGTGTGATATATAAATACATGTAAATAAAGATTTTTCTGTCCCTTTTGGCAGGTATCTCGAAGTCATCTAGATTTGTTTATTCAAGTCATGGCTGTTGGATAAATATTGAACAGAAGAACAAACAGCACAGAAGAGGTAGTGTTTGAGAAAACATTACTGATATCAAATCACAGCATATATGCTATACACCCCATATTATCCAAAAGGGTAGGAGAGAAAAAAAAGGGTATGTGAAAACCATATCGGTACCAGATGTAGTGATTTTTTTAATAAGAACATTCTATAAGGGAAGGATGCCACACAGAAGCAAAAGAGCCCACTCTTTTTACCACTTTCAATGACTTCTGTTTAGCTATGGATTGGTTACCCAATTTCAGAGCTTATTGCTGTCAAGGTCATCAGTCACCTAATCTTCAAAAAGAAGAAGAGAAGAGGAAGTGGTTCAATAGCAGACCTCATAGCCACCTCAAGCCTTCTCCTCCATGTGTCATAGATATTCTGGATAGGAGATCTTCCATATTCCCTGGGGAAGCAGTTATAATGCGGAGCAGCCTGGACTGGATTCAAATTGCTTCAGCAATGGGCTGCTTATGATATGGAGGCTTTACTATGAGGACATGCCCTCAGAAAATGTATGTGAGGTAGTTTCACATTATAACAGTAGGCTACATGGATGAGCATGCATTCCCAGTTCCTCCCCAGTAAATGGTATCCACTATTTCTGGGCTTCTTTCTTTCCCCTGCCAATGATTAGGCTTTTTCAAAATGACTCTCATTGTTCTCAGGCCTTGTAAGTCATTATCCATCTCTTGCCAGAAGTCCTTCAACCAGATTCAAATTTTTTACTACTGGTTCTGTGGGCGTGGCTTGGTGAGCATGGCTTGGTAGCCATGGCTATGCAGTCACGTGACTGGGTGGGCCGCTGCACCCCCCGCAAGCTGTTTTCTTGGCTAGAAAGCCACCCTGAAGCCTCTTGGCAGCCAAATAGGGGCATGGAGGGGCGCGCCATATCCCTGTGCCCCATTTTTTGCCTAGAAAACTTGCCCAAAGCATCCTGGCAGCCAAATAGGGGCATGTGAAGACTCCTGGAAAGGGCGGGGCGGGGCCAATCAGAGGTGGTATTTGCCAGTTCTCCAAACCAATCAAAATTATCAGTACTGTCAGAACTGTCTGAATACCACCTCTGCTCTCAATATAGAAATGGACTCCATGGTTCAAGAAACACACCTTCCATTGACATCATCTGCCTAGCTAGTTATTACCTTACACTATTCTTCTCTTTCTTTCTGATCTATGTTCTTTGACAAATAAACAGTAAAAGAAACAACATCTACTTCTCCAGCTTCTTCATTTCCTTCCCAGATCTTTATTATTATTTATAATGTCTTCAAGAACATGTCTGGTTGGTTCTTCTGGGTTTGGACATCTGCGGGACTGGTTGTTGGATCCTCTATCTCTGTGGACCCATGACCTGGCTTCCTGCCCAAGGGCTCCCCAAGAACCCTAAGTCCCCTTGAAGGGGTGGTGGTGAAGCAATCAAGAGCAATCTGGCAGGTTGAGAGGAGCCGCATCTCCTCTCCCTAGCTGGATATTCTCGGCAGCCAACGGTGGATGAAGTGGCGGCTTGCCGCCATTAAGCTGATGCCATCCTGGACTTAAGATTGGTGCAGGAGCGTGAGGTGGAAAAAATTGGATAAACAAGCAGAGACTGAGTGTGGGTGAGAAAAACTATTTTTTTTGCTATAAACAGAATCCCTACTAAGATAAATTGAAATTTAAAAAGGGGCTTCAGTGTTCTATAAGTGGTGAACAATTGGGGGTGGAGCCTGATTTAAACAACCTTAAAGTGGAGGCTAAAAGAAAGAGCATTTAAAATGGAGGAAAAACCATGAGTTTAAGTTTAATAAAAGATGCTGTTGAGGAAATTTATTTATTTATTTTATTTTATTTATTTGATTTATACCCCGCCTCTCTTCACCCAATTTGGGGAACTCGAAGGATATGATGAAAGATCAGGATCAGTTTGAGGAGATGCTTGGAGAGTTTGATGACAATAGTGCAGAGGAGATCATTAATGATTGGAAAGAGGAGGGCGTGGCGTTACTTTTGGAGGAGAGCAGGCACTACTTTTGGAGGAAAACAACCAGCCCGATGACGAAATTCAACTGGATGGAGATTTATGGATGCTTGAAAGTATTTGAGGAGGAGAAAAAGTGTATTTTGTGGTGGATTGGGCTGGAAATATTGGAAATTATATGTTTGGATTATTGCTGGAAGCCTGGAGAGTTGGAGGAGTGGCGGAGCTGGCATTGAAACAAAAGACAAGGCCCGTGCATGCGCAGCAGCTCGAGAAAATGGTGAAGCTGTTTGGATTTGTATAATAAGCAAATGAATTAATCTAAGAATTTGATTTGAATATATCAGGATATGTGGATAAAGGTTAATAATAACAATGAGAACTTTATTTTTATTTAAAATAAAATTGAAGTTGAAGATATTGTAGGACATTTTTAAGATTTGCATAATTGAAGGAGTTTAAAATGTAGAAAATTACTGTTGTCTGGATAATTTGGAATATGCCCACAATGACTCTGTGACAAAAAATGATAAGTATAAAAAGAAAAATTAATAAAAAATGTTATTATTATATATAAAAAAGGAACATGTCTGGTTGAGCAGATCAGGAGACAAGGATAACTATCTGTGGCTTTAAGGCATTTGGGGGTTCAAGGTGATGGCATGACACGTAAGGATTTATCTAATATTTCCACAGTAACAATCCTTTGAAATAAAATGGATTGAGAGAGAATAATGTGCTTATAGTCACCCAGTGAATTCTGTGGTTAAGTAAATTTTCAGCTTGCATTCCCCTCAAAGTCCCATGGTACCTGTAACAACCCAAAATGATTTCATCATGCAAATTCTCAGATTATATCTCTGAATATACATTCTGAGGTGAGAATGTACTGTGAGTCTTAGCATTTGCTTAATTGTCATATATTTCATGAGACAGGAAACTTTTTACCTTTATATTTCATCCCTTGCCTCCCTTGCCTACCCTACAGTTATTGAGATCTAATATTATTTTTTTCTCTATTTAGTCTCTTTTTTCTCTTCTATTCCCATTTTTCATGCATTTCTGGTTTTTTCTATTGCTTAGTTTATTTTTTATTTTTGAAACAGCTTTCTTGATATAACTCGGTCCCTCAAGCATATGGTATATAATAACTCTTATGGTATGCAGCTCAATTTTTATTCCACCATGAGGTGGCAGAAGAAAACAGCAAAAAGTCATTTTCTGTATGTCTGGAGATTCTCAATTATCCAGTCCATGGTCATCCCAAAGGAGCTTTTTCAAGGGGCATCAGGCCTTTCTCCTTTTTCTTTGAGCTGAAAAAGCTTCTTGGATGAGAAGCCAAATGTCTTCAAATGTCTTCAAAGTCTTCTCTACATCCCCTTTTAGATTATAGAGCCTTCCTTCCTTCCTTCCTTCCTTCCTTCCTTCCTTCCTTCCTTCCTTCCTTCCTTCCTTCCTTCCTTCCTTCCTTCCGACACTTGTAGTCTTTCAGATATTGTAGACTATCAGTAAGTTTTAGGGGTGAATGTTTTAGGCATGGACCAGGAGGCCCCAGGTTCAAATCCAATTCAACCACAGAACTCATGGAATGGATGTCTTTGGCCAGTCACTTTCTCCCCACCCAGGATGGCTATAATAAGAATAAAATCAGGGGGGACATTCCTGCTCACAAGCTACTCTAGGCTATAGATAGACTATAAATGGAATATAAATATACTAAACAACAAGCAGGGCTGAGGAGAGGGGGGTTCAGCTGGTACATTGTTCCAGGACCCATGGATCTCAAAAGAGGCCCATGAAGGGGAAAATTTAAAAAATATTTACAAAACCAAATTTTTTAAAGAAAAACAATATTGGATATATACTTCAATATATACTTCATACTCTATACTTTGTGTGTATAGCAAAACCGCCTTGCAACCTTATTTGACATAACAAGGGTTAAGCTCAGTGAGGTGTTTTAAGTCCTAGGGTGGAAAGGAGTAGCAGTGCAGCTTCCTTGCAAAAGATCCTCCCGCGTTGAATTCCCCCCATCCAAGAACGACTGTGGGTAATGTTCACTCGCGCATGCTCAGTTTGTCCTCTGAAGCTGCCGAGCTGGCTTCTCTTCTGTGCGCGAGGCTCAGAGGCTTCCCTCAGGCTCTTTTTAATATATTTGCAAGTATGTTTGAATGTAATTCAAATGCAAGTATGTTTGAATGTAATCGCTCAGATCCGGTCGAGCTTGGACGCCAGTTGGGCGGAGTCCAGTGAGATGACAGGGGCAAGTCTTAGTCCGATTAGTTGGGAGGAGTTTGTGCCTGTTAGCCCTGATGATGTGGACAGGATTATGGGGATGGTGAACGCCACTACCTGCTTACTGGACCCGTGTCCCTCCTGGCTCGTTACGGCGGGCCGGGAGACGACATGCGGCTGGCTCCAGGGGATTGTAAATGCTTCTTTGAGAGAGGGGTTCTTCCCACATGCCTTGAAGGAGGCTGTGGTCAGGCCCCTCCTCAAGAAGCCTTCCCTGGACCC
>JANHGC010006325.1:31599-52437 GCA_027560395.1 Boaedon fuliginosus | reverse complement strand
ATCTGACAACCTGCTGAACAAGTCAGCAGAGACTGCAGTGCTGCATTTAACCACTGCGCCACCGAGGCTCTTTTAAATGACTTATGGACTTCAACACCCAGAATTCTCCAGCCAGGGGATTCTGGGAGTTGGGAGTCTATATATCTTAAATCTGTTGAGCTGAGAAACGTTGCTCTTCAGGTCCTCTCTTGACGTCTCATGGAGTTTGTGCATTCTGGCCTATCGAGGCAACCTGGGTGTTTCTGACCCTTGATAATGGTTAGGTCTTGCTTCCATCCTAAGGCTTTGGCCAAGGGCAAAAGGACTTCTTTGGCTAGTGGAGGGGGCAGAAGACAGGCCCAGGTATGCCAGCCCAGCAACCTCCCCTAATAAGGCTCTTCTGGTGTGCCCGAGAGCTCTTGCCCAATTCAGAAATGAATCTCTGCTGTTTAGCCTGGCGCATCCCTGCCAGGAAGAGCCCAGCGGTCGTCGGCATTGTGCAAACGGAGCCGAGCAGAAGCTGTTTTAATGGCACCTTCCAGGGGAGCAGAGTGAAGAATAAATTACCCTCGTGCCAGCTTTATTTTCGCCGGCTAACTGGGCCCAGACTGAATTATGCCCAGGCAGATATCTTTCAAAACCCATAAAATTGCAGGGATATAACCTTTTGTGTTGGAGGCTAATTGAACCAGGATTAATGGAGACAGAGTGTTTCTGGTGTGGGCAGTGCGTGCCGTTCCACACACCCTGTTG
Source organism: Boaedon fuliginosus (assembly GCA_027560395.1). Taxonomy (NCBI): domain Eukaryota; kingdom Metazoa; phylum Chordata; class Lepidosauria; order Squamata; family Lamprophiidae; genus Boaedon; species Boaedon fuliginosus. Next base: position 51,705 of record JANHGC010006325.1, on the reverse strand, counting down.
GTGGACTGTGGGAACCTGTCCAGCCAAAAGGAAGTGGTGAACGGACGGAGGCTGGCAGAGGAACTCACCGCAGGCAACTCGCCATGGTCAACTCCTCAGGGGACAATTCATTTCAGGACAACCCAGCAATTCAGTTGAAACGATTTAAAATACTGTTAAACGTACCTTTTTATTTGCCCTTCACATTTCATTTTGTCCTTCCTTCTGCATCCTTTCTTTGCATCCTTTTGCATCCACCCCTAATCTGCCCACATTCCGCAAAGCTGCCGAGACCTGGCTTTGTCAGAAAATATGGAATTGAAGTATGAAACTCAGATCCTGTTTTTCCCTCTGTGTGTCTGGATGATACGTATGAGTAATTTGATTTTACATTGTATACATATGTTTTTATCTGGTTGTATGCCGCCTCAAGTTCCCCTGACGGGGGAAGAGAGGCGGGATATAAATCTAATAAATAAATAAATAAATAACGTTGGGGGACTCTGGTTTAAGGCACTGGACAGAAACCAGAAGATTGTGAGTTCTGGTCCCTCCTTAGGCATAAAGCCAGCTGAAAGACTTTAGGCCAGTTGCTCTCTCTCACCCCTAGGAAGAAGTCAATGGCAATTTCCAAAAATCTTGTCAAGAAAACTGCAGGTAAATGCCAAGAATTAAAACAAAGCCAATAAACTCACCCTGCCCAAATTGGCACTACATTCAGAGCCTGCAGTATATGTCCAGTCCTGCAGAATACTGGCCACTAGCAAGCAGGTTGCAGCATATCTGCACCAATCTAGTTTCCAGGTGGTTTTCAACAGTAGTCCTAATGGGGCAGTCATCCATTTATTCTCATCATTGAGGAAACAACAGTCTTTTTACATACAAGGTATATTAAACACCACATATACTGAATTTTGATATCCCTTTAGTGCCCCAACATTCTACTCTTTTACTGTGTTTTGCTATAGCACTTCTCATTTCAATCTATTTCAGCTACCCCTAATAAGCATTTGCTTGGCCAAAACTCAGCCTCCATTTCAGAACCATCCTCCGTGCACATGCCAAAATATCACTGCATCTCATTCATCTTTTTTCTTTGAATGGATTCTCAAAGCTTTAAATTAAAAAAGGAAATCTCTCTTATGAAACAAATGCCATATAGTCCTCAACTGGCTTTAAATCCCTACTTGAGCTCACTCATCACTTTTCATTATTCTTCCCATAAAGCAATACAAATGCTTTGCAAAAACATGTTTTCAAGATTATGCCCTGTAAATGTTGTGCAGGTGAGTGAAAAGAACACACATTTGCAACTATGTATCTCCACGCATACACAAAAGGAGGACAGATTTTCAGTATTATCCTCAGTCAAAAGCAAAATGAAAACTGCAATAACGTAGAGCTTATTTCTAATGCTGCTGCTTGCCATTGTGAGCAATTCTCACAAAGCACAGAAGATGATCAAGCTTTCACCATAAATTAAAACATAGTGTGTGTATGGTAAAATCCATCAGATGCAATCAGAATTCAAAATGCACTGGATTAAAAAAAAATAGCAGCCCAACACACCTCTGAACATCACGATAAATGTCAATTTCAACAAGCTGACCTATTAATGTCATGGTCCTTTCAGATGGCTTATTCTTGTAAGGAGGTTGAACCAAAGTGACTCTGAAAGCCATTGTACGTATAGAGCCAGACACAGGGAATGGGGAATGACTGCTCCCCGGATGCCTGGGACATTGTTTCTTTCTCTGGAACCAAATTTTCTAGTACAGTCTTTCTCAACTAGGATTCTGCAAGATGATTGAAAAGAAAATAACCATTTGTTTAAACTTCGTAATACTAGTATTCACAGTAGTGGCAAGCTTTATGTAATGCAACAGCTTTTGTTTTTGTAAATGTTGTAAACTGTGGATTGCATAGGTTAGAAATGAATTGTGTTGTGAAGTTTTTATATTTATTGTCATTTTTATGAAGGGGTTTCCTGAGACCAATGCTTTGGTTGTTCCAGGTTTCAGGAAGACCACAATTTGGTTAAAGTGAGTAAGGCAAGCTTAGTACATATGTCATCCTCTCACTCAGCCACTCCCTGCATTCTCCTGGCCTACCAGCTCCCCCATATTCCCCCAGTGTCCTTCCTCAGCCATTGTCAATGCTTCTACGTGGCACACCCTATTGGCCAGTCTACCATCCAATCTTCCCACTCCTTCTCTTCCCCACTTTCCACCCAGCTGTCAAAATATTTGGTAAATTTCCTGCTTTTACTGAACTCCATTTCATTTCTTGAAAGAAGCCAAACATAAAAAATATGCATTTATTTTCATCATGGGATAAAAACGTTAATATTTGACACTTACTTTGAAATAAACTTGTTCTACTTTGAGGAGACCAAGGAACTTTTTGTTAAAAGTTGATGTTAGGGATCAGCTCACAATGGAGGAACAAAATATTTAAGGCAATAAATCCTTAGGTACCATCATAGAAGCAACGCATCAACGAATCTCCAAAGCAATTTTTACCATGCTTAGCTTGCCAAAAGTTTTAATCTATAATTCTTATTACCTCCTCTCATTGATCATGATGATTCAGGTGGATCTAAACTGCAGTTAACATCTGGATTCTCAGTCTAGGTAAGCTACCTAAAGCAATAAATTTATTAATTTTTTAAAATCTGAAAAATTCTATAAGTAATAATATATGTAGCTTAAATTCAGCTTGCATACTTACTGTAAATAATAAAATGCACATAATGTCTCAACATTTGTACCCAGTGATGAAAACAAATGTTTTATATCTTTGCTATATCTAAGAATCGCAAAAAAACCCACATCTGATTCCTTTTTTATTTCCACAGAAAAATAAACTGCTTCAGAGGTGGTGATGGAGAAAAATCTAACTATGTAGATCTTAGCCTTTATTAAATGGGATGATGGACAATCCATAGCAGTTTTTCAATTATATTTTAAGTCAAAAGGAGTTGAAAACAGTTATGTCATGAATTTATATCAATATTCTTATCACTGTTTGAATTTAATATTTGAACAATGGCTAGATTAATGCTATGGTGGGTTGTGACATAATAGACCCTGTCTTATTTTTTTTTTTTTTTTTGCCACCAAAAAAGGGCACAGGGTCTTATTTTGGGGGGATGTCATCCACTGACTAACCAATTAGTTAGGGGCATATGTATATTGGGTGCACGTGTAAAAATCAATCTAGGTCTTACTTTCAGGGGAGGTCATATTTTCAGGGAAACAGGGTACATACAGAAACAAAGCACAACACCACTAATGTGGAGGTAGGTTCCGAAATGGTATTTTCATCTTTATACGGCTGTATAAGGCTAGTTTAAAAACAAGCAAAAATTTTTTGCAAAAATAATTAAAATCACAAATTATCACAATATTTAATTGACTTAAGCTGTATACATAACGTATCTATAGTCTTTGTTTAAAAGTTAATTAAACCAACATGAAAGCATTTTTTTTACTTTTCTTTGTCTTGGTCCTGCTTAGTTATCAGAATATATTGCTCCCTGCATTATTAAACACTAAGTTTGCTAACTACAATCTGATTTCCCAATCACACTGAATAGTCAGAGTGGGAATAAAAAAAGCATTGTGTCATCAAAAGAGAATCAGACAAATTGGGTTTCCAACCATGCTGGTTAGACTGTAGCTCAGACACCACAGAATGTTTTTTCCCCCCTAATACCCCTACTTATTATTTCTGGTCCTACAAGGAATAACAATGTATTAGACACTGTTCAGTTTAGGCAAGAAGATGTTCAAGTCCTTATCAAAAGAATCAATCAATAATGCATGGGACCTAATGGTCTACAAAGAGATATTAAGTGGGTTACCACAAAATTCTGTTCTGGGTCCAAAATGTTCAACATTTTTATACATGACTTATATGGGGGGATAGAAGGAACAGGTATGATCGCGATCTTCTAGTACAGGGGTGTCAAACTGGAGGCCTGTGGGCTGGATGTATCACACATAGGCCACTCTAGCCCAGCTCTGCGAATGGGAAAAATGTCATGAAACATCATGTGACAGCAATGTGACGCAGCAAGTTTGACACCATGTTCTAGTGCTTCTCACAGAGAAGATGTGGATTCATTCTCTGTAATGCCTCAGCCTAGAGCAAGAACCAATAGCTGGTTTAAAGAAAGATCTGAATTCTAAATAGGTAGTTAATTAAACTAAATAATAATTGATCAAAATAAACTATTTAGCAGTAAAAGTCTTGCCTCCTGGAACAGTGGATGCTTAATTACCAAAGTTTTCAAACAAAGGTTTTATGGACTAGGATGGTCTAATTCCTGCTCAGGGCAGGGCTAGACCTCCAAGGTACCTTCTATCCCTATAATTCATTGATTCTATAATGTATCATAAGCAGAACATCTTCCAATGTAACATTAAACAAATGAAATAGTATCTGCAGATACAACAGGTTTTCTGAAAAGAAACAGAAAGAAAAGCAATTAACAATATAGAAAACCAAAACAAGTAACAACAACAAAAACAAAATTTAAATATTTGAACCATCACTGGCTTAGAGAAACAATAAATAAACTGCAGTCCTTCACAACGATTTGCATTGTCTCCTTCATTGCACCAACAGGAAAAGCAAGCCTGCTCTGTAAGTCTAAAATATGCTCTGTATAACTGATCTGTTGCTTTTAAGTGTTAAAGAAGCCATAGAAACTGTCAAGCAGTTTTCAAATTCTTGTTATGTACAAAGCATAAATTTACAGAATGAGTGGTCCTGACATTGTATGTTTTTGTTTTAATAGTTCACTGATTGTTAACCAGTAACAGCCATGCTCCACATGGGATATTCATGCGAGACTGCAGCCAGAGTGAAATCAGTTTCTCATATCTTCCAGGCGTGACAGAAAGCACAATGGGCACTTTATACTATGACAGATAATTTTCAGCTCAAAGAATAATATTTTGCCTTAACGAACTGAGATATGAATCCATTTCTTCAAGTCTCCAAATGCATAGCTACTCTTCTTGTATGGGTCATTTTTAAAAATGAAATTTAAGCTTTCAGTTAACCATAATTTTTCTCTTCCTCAAAATAGGTCAGCCATGATATTTTAATTTCAAACCATGATAGAAGCATGATAGAAAGAGGAAAGGAACTGTAAGGTTTAATAAAAAGCTCATTCATAATATTCAGCTTATTAAGTTGAAACATGACTATTACAAAAACATTACAGGATTTCATTGACTCCACTCTTCTTTTAAGAAGCAGTGTAATAAAACAAGAGTTTTCACACTGTTAATTATTTATTTTCAGACAAATAAGTGGAAACAGCAGAACAATTTTAATACTATTATCAAACTAAACCTCTCCCATAAGTTCTTCAGCTCTACCACATAAAAACAAACTGTGCAACTGTGACACTAGAATCTTTTATCCATTCATCTATGAACCATGCCCTCAGCATGTATTTGTGAAGAGAATGGTCAGATATCTGTCTTCATCTTGTAAGAAAGGGGTGCAAATGGCAGGTGTCACAGGGCATTAGCTTCACATGTGGTGCTCAGAGGCAGAAAAACCACCAGCAGTATGTGGCCGTGTCAGAATGGCACACTGGTTGCTGTACAAATACATATCTGAAAAGAGCAAATCTCAGAATCTGTTAAATCAGTTGGAGCTAGATGCTGTTATCATAACAAAGCTGGTTCTGGCAATGCTTCTTCCAAAAGAATCTGGGAAATAAAGTTCTGGTGTTATAACCTTAAAATGTGATATTTAGTAGGGCTATGCAAATCCTTTGAAAGAGGAAATCTGTAATGTGAAGAAGTGTCTTTTTTCAGGCTCACACAATTGGTTTGAAAGTTGCTCCTGGCTATCTCCACTTGCATATTTTTATCAGCAAAGTGAAGTGGCTCTGCCTACACACATAGGGGCAATTTTCTAAGGAACCACACCAGCCTGGAAAAAGCATCATTGTTTTAACAATTTGAAAACAGGTGCTGCATAGATGCTCCCAATCGTTCCAAAGTCTCTGTATCTCTCTGTCTTTTAAAGATATATATTAATTCTTGTAAGCTTCATTAATTTCTCTATTGTAATGCTTAAATCCTTCTGAGATATGCAGTATGCATTTTGCATTTTACATGCTAACAGCATGTGTATACCACAGATTTTCTTTTAAAAAAACCTGTCTCATAAAAATATTGCTGTTTAGTTGTAGACAGTAATGGGATAGAGCATATCCAGTCAATATAATTCAACAGTCAGCAGAACAGCAATTGAATACCAGGCTCAAAATTCAAATTGCATCCTCAGCTAGAATATATCACTGTAAAGCTGAAGAAAAAGAAAATAACATTGAAGCTTACATCAATAGACAGCTGACTGATGGACAGCCAACCTCTAAGCACAGATTTATAAAATACTTGCGTAAAGCAGAACTTGAAGCACTTCTCATCAACTTGGCGGACCTATTGTCACCACTTCCCCATCAGCCACATTTTAGATACATGGATCTTATGAAAAGCTCTGAAAATATGCAGCATCTTTCCTTGTCTCCTCTGATATTGCTCATTGTTGTATCATTGTCACAATAACAAATATTATTTTTCCCAGTTACATATGCTCAGCATCTGTCATGATAGATCCAGATTTAAATGGCCCCAAATATCAGGTAATCTGAGAATCCTTACTGCCCTGATCTCCAAGACACAACAGCACAGATATAACCTTGCTTTGGGAGATTCATATTAAAGCAATGTTAAATTAGCTCAGGGTGTTTCAATGACATCATACATTTACTGTAATCGGGTAGATCTTCAGACATTCTTTTAAGGCAGCTTAGGAAATGACTTACACGAGGCATAAGCAGATATGCCTGGGAATAGAACAATGCCATATTGAGCTAGATCAGCCACTCCACCCCCACCAAAACATGACATGTAAAATCCATAATTAAGATCCCCACATTTCTGGGGTTTTTTTTAACTATTATTTACTTTCTTGCAGTCAAGCAGAATTTATTCTAGGTAGGTCATTTGATTATTCCTTCTCATGGCTTCTCAAATTTAAGTATATTTTCCTTATTGCTTCACTTAAAGAAAATAGCAGCATTACAAGAGAGTTAGACTAGAGAAATGGAGTGGGGAAAAAATATTAACACCCATCTTAACCCAATAAACATAACATCACATCACATCGCAACACAACACAAACACAATCCAACAGCAGCCAGAAAACATGAACTCCGAACAGACACATTACTGAGGATAATGTGTCTATCACCCACCATTTAAAAATTTCCCACATGGCTAAATTACCCTACATCATGGCATTACTTGGAGAGCTGTAAGAAATTTATAATGGTGATCAGGCATCATGGGAGAATCACTTTGAGAATCTTTTAAACCTCAGGCAAGCTGTAATTAGTAGTTATTTCTTCAGATTTTTAAAACAACTGCATGGAAATACTAATTTTAAAATTTCCCATGTAACATTTACTTAAAACATATATGTCCTTTTTGATCCAAAGAGAGAAAGTTCTAAAACCAGGTTGAAATATAAGACACAGACTGATTCAAACCAAAATTATTATTTAATAAATTTATAAGACTATCCAGCTCTATCATGAACTGTCCAGAGACACTTTTCCAGAGACACTTTGATTCAGATTTTATCCCCACCTTCTTCCCAAAATAATATCTACAGTATTATGCCTATAGCTGTTTTCAGATACTTAACCAGCAATAAATTCTGAGAAATTTATTATAGCAATATAAGTAGAGGGTGCCAGGTTGTGGGAAGTTGATATACACATTAAAAAAATATTTTTGATAGTACTTCCATGGTATAGAAGCATTTTTAATAATAAATCTTGCAGTGAAGCAGCTACCAGCCAAAAAGCAACTGCTAAAGGGCAAAACTCACATCCTATATATAAGCTACTTAACTACATTGTGAAATAAGCAGTGGTGAGATGCTGCTGGTTTAACAACTGATTTGGTCAGTTTGCCAAGGCGCTTGTGTGCAACGCTAGAAATGGAGCATTTAGAAGCTCAGCTGCTTACCTTCCAAGTCAGCAGTGGTAAGTAAAACAGTGAGGGGGGGGGGGAATCAGCTGTGTCACGCAATTGAGATGAGCTACAAATTAGGAAATAAAGGACAAGATAGGGCGGGGTACGTGGGTAGGGCCAGCTGATCATCCGAACCGGTAGCATCCCACCACTAGAAATAAGTAAAACGCCTCTATCTTTCTTACAACACATATGCTGACACACTTTTAAGTAGCCTAAAGGTGCTTTTTTCAAGAGGCAACTGGGCTTTCTGGTTTTTCTTACTAAGTAAGACATATAGTAAACTGAAGGTATGTAACAGTGACTTTTCACTGATGGTGCTTATGTTATAGAAAGTTCATTGTAGTAGGTCAACTATTTAAAACATTTTTGATTGCCCAACTCCACCAAAGTAACTTCCAAGCAGTTTACAAAAAAAATTGAATAAAACCTAATTAAAAAAAACACAAAACCACAGTATATGAACTTATAAAAATAGTTAAAACAATAAAACAATACACTGGTAATAAAACAATTGTAGCTTCTGGATATCTTTAAGAGCTCCCCATATAGAACATACTACAGTAATCTAATTAGGAGGTGACTAAAGTGGGAGTGACTATGAACAGGCGTACAAATCCCAAAAGGGGCACAACTGGCATACTAAATTGTACAAAGGATCCTGTGGCCTTAGCTACCACCTGAATATCAAGTAGCTGTGAATCAATTCTGGGACCCAAGGAGCTCAAAACACACAGCTGTTAACAGGGCTGAAACCCAGGGTTTTTTTTTACCTTGTGCCAGCTTTAATTTGATTTTATTTCTATATATGCAAAGATTTTGTTACAGCTGCTTTCCTCACGTATGCCTTTAAATAATTAGGCTGAAAAGAAAACAATGGTGAATGTTCTTTTTAATAATTCTAACTCTGAACAGAGAATTTGGGGATGCACCTTATTATGCAAGGTTGAAAAATATTCCAAAATGTGCTAAATACTGGTAAGCAAAATCTGTATTTAAGATTTGCTGACAGTTATAACAGAGGCTCCGACCCCCGGGTCACAGACTGGTACTACTCTGTGGCCTGTTAGGAACCGGGCTGCATAACTGGAAGTGAGCGACAGGTGATCTAGTGAAACCAAAACCATTCCTCCCGATCCATGGAAAAAGGGTCCTCCATGAAACCAGATCCTGGTGCCTGTGGTCCTTGAGGACCACTGATTTATAATAATCTATTTCCAGTTTAAAATTTTTACTAATACATTTACTTAATTGCCATTTTGTACATCTAATTTTAATATGGCCTCCTACAAAAGGACAAATAATGTTGATTGTAACACCTACCAGATATTTACTGTGAAGTAAATCTCAGGCTGTAATCTCATACACACTTACCTGCAAGTAAGCCCCATTAAACTCTGTAAAGCTCATTTCTAGGCAATGATACTGTAATCTTAATAAATTTTCAGCATAATTTTGAAAATTTCAAAAACAACAACAACCCACCCTTCGATCCTTTTATACTTCCAACCAAACATGAAACAAACTGATTTAGTTGTAGCAAGCAAAGCTTGTAGAAGAATATAAGACAGCTGAAATATTTGACAGACATCATTAAACGCCAGGGGATTTGTATCAGCCATTTTACTTTAAAAGGAGCTTTGAAGTTGGCTATCTTTCATGTATTTCTTTCATGGTACATTAACAAAGAAAACTAAGCGGAGGTAAATCAAGTCCCAAGGTCACCTCTAGAGTTACAGCACCCTGGGTACCTGATGAATTAAAAATTAATGCCGCATGAGTAGCAAACATAATGAAAACTATGGGCTGTTAACCAATCTAGTTTTACAAGTGGATCTGAACCCTCTTTATCTGCAACCAGAGCAAAGACCTCTTAATCCCTCCCACCATGGTCTTGAAATATAATTATCATAATGTGAACCTAAATGTTAAGTTGCCCTTCAAATGGAGAGAGTGCTGTGAAGCAGAAAAGTAAAGGTAATTAGGCGAGGTGAAATACTAGATATAGAGGAAGCAAGAGGACTCAAAAGTGCCATTTCTTAAAAATCCAGAGAGAATAAGGCAGATTTCAGCAATATAGCGCACATTAGAGTGGGTGCATAAAGGTTTACACAGGGAACTATGAAATGTCGGAGAATTAGAACATTAAACCGAAATGTTCGCAAATGAAATGCCATGCATGAAAGCCAGGAAACAACCCCATTAGGAAAGCCCAAAGCATTTATTGATATTCCAGTTGCTTCAGCAACTGAATAGTTTATTGGAAATTCGATATCCGGTGCTTAATTTTGGCAACATGAAAGATGATCAATAGCTGCCCATTTCTAGAGAAGTGGGGAAGGGAGGGTTGGGAGGAAAAGGAGGTTTGATCAAAATTTTAAACTAATAGCACAACAAAAATAATCTAAAATTATTTGGAAAAGGTAACAGGAAAACAAGCTACAAAGTCTTTCCCTAGGCCTTAGGTTTTAATGGGCACCGCACTCCCATAGGATTTAACAGCTAGCTGGACTGTTCAGCTGAATGTATACTATTCTTTTCTTGTTTTAATAATTTTGTATGCTGTCCAGAGTCTGTTGGATGATCTTCTAAATTTAATAAATATATAAATGTTGTATTTTAAGTTCTATATTTTTTAACCTCCACGAGGTCCAGTTGACTATCCATTGTCATCTCTTGGGGGAGGAAAGATTGACCCCATCAGAACGGGTGCGCAACTTGAGAGTTGTCCTGGATCCGCAGCTGCAATTGGACCAACATCTGGTAGCTGTGGCCAGGGGTATTTTTGCACAGGTTTGCCTGATGCACCAGTTGCACCACTTTCCTGGACCAGAAGGAGCTCCTTACTGTCATTCATGCCCTCATCACCTCTAGGTTAGATTACTGCAATGCGCTCTAGATGGGATTACCCTTGAAGAGCAATTGGAAGCTTCAATTGTCCAGAATGCAGCCGCGTGAGTGATTAAGGGTGTACCTCGGTGCACCCATATAACACCACTCCTCCACGAGCTGCACTGGCTCCCAATAGTCTTCTGGATGCAATTTAAGGTGCTAGTGACAACTTTTAAAGCCCTTCATGGTTTAAGAGAGGTGTACCTTCAAGATCATCTTCTGCCACCTCATGCCTCCCAGTGTCCAGTTAGATCCCATAGAGTCAGCCATTTATGGGTCCCATCAGCTAAACAATGTCGACTAGCGGGCCCCCGGTCAAAGGCCTTCTTTGTGGCTGCACCAGCCCTCTGGAACCAGCTACCCATTGAGATCCAGACCATCCCAAGTCTGCTGACCTTCTGCAGAGCTGCCAAGACCGGCTCTGTTGGCAGGCATGGAATTGATGAGCCCCCACCCCCACCCCGGAAGAGTGCTTGTTTGCATATTGGATGAGTGGTTGATTGGTAATTTTATTATTATTACTGTTTTTATGATGTTATCTGTATTTTAACTAATGTTGTAAGCTGCCTTGAGTTCCCCCTGACTGGGGAAGAGAGGTGGGGTATAAATTTAATAAATAAAAAATAAAAATAAATGGCATTTTTTTAAAAAAAAAATCTTTAAAATGTGATCAAATGTCAGTGAAAGAAAGCACTGAAGTAGAAACATCTAATCTGAGGGAAATTGTAAAAGCTTGAGAGAGACAAAATATTTGGATACCTCAGACATCATTAAAGCAAAATACAATTCTTTCCAGCCTAGCCTGGCCTACTGGTCTGGCCTTTTTTTTGACTGAGGACAAGGCTCTGCAAAAGGAACCAGCCAGGACCCAGAAGTTGGCAGCCTGCCATTTAACATTTTTATTCCTATGTTAAAAATAAATTATAAAAACCTATGCAAATAAATCAAGCTTTTTTTCACCACAGGTCTATAGGGGAAACAAAGCAGTCTGAGGTACTGATAACCTTTGATAGTCAATTTTAAGACTATGAATAGATATCTGCAACTCATTTATAAGAACACCCCATTGCAAATATATCAAGGCAACTGCAGAGAAATCAACATTTCTCTCAAGAGAACTACTTTTACTTGACTGTGACAGATTCTTATAATGACATAATGAAGAATGTGTTTGTTTGTAAGAGGGAGGCAGCAAAGAAAGATTTGATTTTCAAAAATATACAGGTAGTACTTAATTTACTACTGGTTGCTTATCAAACCATTTGAAGGTCTAATCAACCTACCTGATGATATGGATTATGACTTTGGGTGATGGTCATTTGCAGCACCCTATAGCCACTGAGTTTTATAACAGTTTTGCCAAAAACTGGCATTTAGTTCTGGGTTTTGGCAAAACTGTGCCAAACTGTGAATTATTGGTTCACTTAATGACCACAGTGATTTGTTTAACAACTGCCACAATAACAGTCATAAAATCAGGTTGATCATGCAACCAGCCCATTTTACAACTGTCACAAGTTATGACCATAACGGGCCGGCTCCATTACAGTCATAACTCGAGGACTATCTATATTACAAATATTACTGGATGGTGGTTTTAACTTTATTCCCCCACCTAGATACCGAACACAAAACAGGTGTGTTGTTCTGTCTGCAGTAAGACCCGTGCTTCTCAAAAGTCATCCAGGATTTGTTGTCAGCAGAAATAGAAAGAGTAACAGTTTTACGTGTTATCACAACAAACTTCACAACCCTTCCCTGTTTTTATAATCAGTGTTTGGTTTCAAGGACAAGAATCTTGTCCTCCCACATGGCCTTGGGCAGAAGGAAATGTTGCTAAAGAAATCTAGATCACTCTTTCTACCTCTGGAATCAAACACGCAGGTTTTTTTTCCAAAACTAAGAACCCCAAAGTCTACACATGTGTGTGTGTGTGTGTGTGTGTGTGCTTGCGTGCACATGTATATACATACACACAAAGTGAAAGCTAATGTTCTTATTAACATTGAACAGTTTGATATACAGCTGGGTAAAAATACTATATTTATTTCCAGATAATTCAGTTTTGAATTGGAGACATTCACCCTATAGAACCTGTCTTGAACTAGCTAAATAGTCCATGGATGGGTTCTATGTCATGGATTCTAAAACCAGATTAAGGCCAATTGATGCCTTAAATACAGTCCCTCAATCCTTAAGCAACTGAGTTTAGTAAGTGTTGGAAACTGAAGGTGAGTGTGGCAGCGAAAGTGTTAAGGGCAAAATCATTGGTGGAGGAAATACTTTGCGAGCCTCCGCCCCCAGTGCTCTAGACTACTGCTTATTTTGCTTGAGGGCTAATCCAGGACTGATAGATTCCATGAAGGCTTGCTTTCAGCGAGAGAGAAACAATGTTGGCTAACATGAGAGTGGTTATTCTCCCCTCTTCCCTCTCTGCAAACACTCAGCCTCCATAAATGGAGAGCAATGGGAAAGGGCAATGGGTGAGCAAACTGGTTTAATAATGTCTTATTAAACTGATTTAATAATGTCAGGTGAAATTACGTTCCTAGCTCTACCCCCAAACATGCCAGTGCTCCACCTGTGGCACCTGTAGGGGGAGATGTGGTCCCCCACATATGTAAGGGGCACACATGCTCCTCCCAACTCACTTCTTTGTTCTTCTTCTGTACCTTGATCCTACCTATGTAGTCTCTTCAGAGACACCTCTCTCTATCTTTCTATCTCAAACCTTTTATACTTGAAACTGTGTTATGTAGCTGATCCCAGACTCCTTCACATAGACAAATAATGAGTGCCCAGGACTAGAGGTTCTCACCTACTTATTTAAGAATCCACTGAACTCAGGGAAACTTATTGTTGAACAAGAATGCATAAATTTAAGGTTGCTGATCCTAGGACAACCCCATTTCCAACATCTCCATTTTATTTTAGTTGTTTCTTCTACCATCTTCTATTGTTCCCTTCTGTTCATTTTCCTTCCAAGTACAGCTATCTTTTCCCTTGTCCACTTGTCCTCTCTTCTGCATTTTCCACATGGAAGAAGAAATGTAGTGCATGCTAATTTGGTCTCCTGGAGAAAAAAATAGGTTATACATCAAACAAATTAATAACAATTCTCTTGCCCCTGAGATAGATTGAGAAACAAAGTTAACCAATAAACATATCTGTGAGAAGGGAGACTATATAAATTTTAGAAATAAATAAACAAACAAATGTGAAATACTGAATGTGATTTCAAATGATAGCAAATGGTCACCACGTTGGTAGTTCTATTCCATGTTAGCTAAACCTTCAGAATCATCATCATCAAAAACACAGTCACATAAAATGTATTACCATATTCAAATAATATTTCCATGACTAGGTATGGCTATTGATTGGATACATCACTGCTTGGAATGAATATATATTTGCAATTGTATTTTTTAATTCGTTGATCAAAAATAAAATGTAGATGTGATTAAATTTCTTCCAGCTAGATCTAAAAATAACACAGGGTCATATGAATAGGCCTTTTTGCTGGCTTTGAACCATTGTTTACATCGGTTTACCTCCACCTATATACCTGATAAAATGATTGAGTTTAAATTAATCCCTAGAATAGCTATCATCTTCACCTCCAAGTACAAAATGGACCCATAGCACCGAAAGACAATTCTTGTTAAAAAATGAATCTACGATACTTAAAAAAAATTAAAACAATTTGGAGAAAAATCACAACAAAACATTGAATCATGTAGACACAATAAAAGGACAATACATTTTACATTCTGTGCAGATTGATCAATATAGTACATACCAACCTCACAAATCACACAGCACTTATTACTTCACCTAATTGTTTACATTCCAGACTGAGTGGCTTAAGTTGTCAAAAGCTCTTTAGTGTTAAGAGAATCTGCAAAACTCAAAACCTTTAGAATTTGGATTTTGCTTATATATCTAACCTTAATAGAGCTGAGATTTATATAAAGCTTACCTAGAAACCCTTAATTCTACAAAACGTTAGCAGGAAATCTCAGAAGAGCAGGTTTTGTCATGATATTTCCATCCAAAATGTTACAGAGGTCCTGTGGATAAGATCACATAGTCTTGTGAGCACTAATCCAAACCGAACCAATCATCTCTAACCTTTTTAGAGTTTCTCGTTTCTGTATAACATTTACAAACAGCAGATTAAAAAAGATAATATTTTAAAAAAATTCTGACTGTCGAAGAAAAAAAAGGGGTGGGGGAAATTCCATGAATGTAGAAGGAGTACACAAAGTCAGAAGGGAGAAAGTGTATAAAATGAATACTAAGAGAACTGAGCAGATATTTGCCATTGCTATCATCAGTCAATCAGTTGTAGATTGATAGAGAGAAAACTAGTGACTGATGCATATGGTCGGCCCTTCAAGGTAGAGCAAACTAGGAAACCAAAGTCAGACAAACTAATACGACTTTTAATATAGAGCTATTGTAACAGAATTTTGCATGTGGAATATGCTCCTCCCCCTCTTCATCTTCAATGAGAACTAGGGAAACGTTTGTTGATTTTTTTTCTCAGGTTACAGTTCTGGCCCAGATTCAGATTTCTTTTATCTGACTATTGTTTTGGTAGTGGTCCATTTAGTCTCCAAGTCATCTGCTGGCAGGACAAGACTTCCAAGATCCCTTCTATCCCTTTGATTCTATTTCTATTTCTTTCTTCTGTTCCTCAGAATTATTCTTCTTTCTATTATAAGCAAAGAAAAAAGAAATAAATTGATAAAGCTATTAAAAATGAAGCCAAGTATCTCAGCATCTTGATAATGATTATGTTGATAATAATTTCAGCACATGCACACTGCAGTAGATTTCTTCAAGCTCTTTTTTAAAAAGGTCTCTTAAAGGACAGGTTGCAGTCATAATAATTGTTAGCATTTTATGGGCTTTCCTTTTTTTCCAATTTTTTTTAATTTCTTTAAAACAAATTAAAAAACATCATCCAACATCAGACTTCAATTTACATTAGTAAGAAAACTTAAATCTTGATCATAACATTTACACTTGACTTGTCTTGAATATTTCTCATTCATATGTTATTTATAGTTTATCAAAAATTATTATATCTATATAGCTATCTAAATATCTATAACAATATATATTTTTATACATATTCAGTATATTCCAGATATTCTCTATATCTTTTCTCTATCTTATTTATTTTTAATGCTATCTTCTAACCAGTTATAAAACACTTGCCCTATCTTATAATAGTTTATTCCTTCTCTTTGATGAATAATGTTAATCTATTCATCTCTGCACATTCTAAAATTTTTCTCAGTACTACTTCTTCACTAGGCATTGTTAATCCCTTCCATTGCTGCGCAAATGCAATCCTAGCTGCTGTCAACACATGAACCATTAAATATGTATCGTCTTTGCTATATATACTAGGTATTATTCCCAATAAAAATATTTCAGGTTTTATTTCTATATATTGCAATATCATCTTTTCTAGCCATTCTCATATATTTAACCAATATTTTCTTGCTTCTTCGCATGTCCACCACATATGGTAAAATGTTCTTGGTTCTTGGTGACATTTCCAACATTTTGTTGTCAAAGGCTTTTTGAGCATCTAGAAACATCACCATTTCTTTCTCTGGATGTGTTTCAATGTATTCCAGGGAGTCTATTATCATCCTAATGTTATTCTTAATTTGTCTTCTAGGGACAAACCATTCTGGTCTGTGTGTATAAATTCAATCAAATATTTTTTTAGTCTATCAGCAATTATTGATGCAAAAAAATTATAATCTACATTCAGTAAAGAGATTGGTCTGTAGTTCTTTATTTGTTGAGCATGAGTTCCTTCTTTGTGGATAAGAGTAATATATGCATCTGTCCATGTCTCTGATATTCTAGCTTTTTCCATTAAATCATTAAATATCTAATAACAGATTCACAACCACTTCTTTTAGTGACTTGTAATATTCTGCCGGAATTTCATCTGATCCTGGTGCTTTCCCATTTTTTTGTTTTTTAACTGCTTGTGTTATTTCCATCATTGTAATTCTTTGTTCCATCATCTTTTTTATTGGTTCTGTTATTTTTGGTAATTTAACTTTTTTTAAGTATGCCTTAACTTTTTATTTCAGTATATCATCTCGTTTATACAATTGCTGGTAATATTCTTGCATGATTTTCTTTTTCTTTTCATTCAAACATTGTAAAATTCCATGGTTATCCTGTAGTTGGTGTATTATTCTCTTTTCCTTCTCTTTCCTTAGTTTATATGCTAACCACCTTCCAGGTTTGTTTGCATTTTCAAAGAAAATTTGTTTTGTTGCTCGTATTTTTTGTGCTAATTCTTCTTTTTCCAATAGTTCAATCTGGTGTCTCTTCAAATCCATCTGTCGCTTTATTTCCTTTTTATGTGGATTCCTTTGTAGCTCATTTTCCAGCAGTTTATGTTCATTTTCCATTTGTTCTCTTATTTGTTTCTTCTTTCTGTTTCTTTTTGCTATATAAGTCATCTTTTTGCTATATAAGTCATTTGCTATAAGCCACTGGTAAATGTTTTGTAAGTGTCCCAAACAATTTGCTTTGAAGTCCCTTTATTTAAATTTTCCTTAAAGAAAAAGGTCGTTTCTTTCTCCATCATCTGTATGTACTCTTTTTCTTGTAAAATATTTTGATTCATTGTCCGTCTTGATCTCTTCTTACATCCTTTCCATGTAAATGTTACTGGGTTGTGGTCTCCCCAAATATTTATTTTGATATCCAAGTCCTCAATATTATTAATTACTCCACTTGTAATCCAAATCATATCTATCCTCATATCTATTAAACAGTTAAAAAACAAAAAAATGGGAAAGCACCAGGATCAGATGGAATTCCGGCAGAATATTACAAGACACTACAAGAAGTGGTTGTGAGTCCGCTATTAGAGATATTTAATGATTTAATGGAAAAAGCTAGAATACCAGAAACATGGACAGATGCATATATTACTCTTATCCACAGAGAAGAAACTGATGCTCAATAAATAAAGAACTACAGACCAATCACTTTAGTGAATGTGGATTATAATTTTTTTGCATCAATAATTGCTGATAGACTAAAAAAATATTTGATTGAATTTATACACACAGTCCAGAATGGTTTTCTCCCAAGAAGACAAATTAAGAGTAACATTAGGATGATAATAGATTCCCTGGAATACTTTGAAACATATCCAGAGAAAGAAATGGTGATGATGTTTCTAGATGCTCAAAAAGCTTTTGACAACGTAAATAGGAATTTTTTTATTATACAGTTGGAGATGATGGGATTTGGACAAAGGTTATCCAAGATGATTGAGGCAATTTATAATAAGCAGACAGCAAAAGTGATAATAAATGGAGAGATATCGGACAAGATTGACATTCAAAAAGGAACGAAACAAGGATGTCCATTATCACCATTATTATTTATATTGACTCTAGAAGTTTTGAATAGAGAAGTCCGAAAAGATCAAGACATAAAAGGACTGAGGATAAAAAATGAAGAATATAAATTGCAAGCTTTTGCAGATGACTTAGTTTTTATCATGGAGGAACCTAAGGAAACAGGGAAAAAACAAGTGTAAATGTAGTGTTTGAAGAGTTTTAAAGTGTAAAAGCCTGCTTAGCTTCTAAGATCAGCTAAAACTGGTTAATTTTTTTCCTCCATCTGCTGAAGCACTTCAATCAGACACTCTATAACAACGTTTTTCAAATTTATCAACTTCAAGAATTCTGGGAGTTGAAATCTACACAGGTTAAAGTTTGTAAAACACTGCTCTATATTAACTAAAGTAAATATATTAATATTTGTCAATAGCTGAAATTAAGGACATATATGGAAAATATGGGGAAAAAATAGAATAAATGAGCTCCAATTTCAGTTTCAAAGATTATACAATGTATTTGAACAGTTATTTTATTAGATCTCTAGAGTTATTTGATTGTTCATTTAAGAACCAGGTGTTTGATGAATTCATAAGACCTCTGTATTACTGTCAATTATAACCTTTGAAGAAATATAAATTATATTTGCAATAAAGTTATGCCCATGTCCTAAATCATCAGATTTTAATTGTGATGGAAGAGCATTAAATGCTAAAAGCAGAACAAAAATTAGCTAAAATGCTTAGATATGAAGATTCATGTTGGGAAGACATTCTACAAAATGGGTGCTTTAGTAGAACCTAGATAAATTTTATATTTTTACTGCTATACTTGAGAATGTTAAAAAAGAAACTGCCATTTTATTTTATATTTTATCAGCAAATGATAATTTGCCTAATTTTAGATAAAATATTCATTAGCCTAGTGTTTTATAATTAGTCAGAATAGTTTACCTTTATGAAAAAAAGTAATATAAAAACAAAGACTCAACAGATAATTTAGCATACATTGGAATGACCCAATGTTATTTTTTTAATACTACCTTTATTACTTTATAACTAGCTCAAGGTGGTAAACATACATAATGCTCCTACTTCTCGTATTAATACAATAAACATATGATTTTCCAAGGAAGAGGCACAGCTAGGCTGCATCTAATCCTGAAAAAGTAGCTTTCACCATAGCTTAATGTCCACTGCTACATTCTTCCACCCTATTTCTCAGAGTGGGCTGATTAAGAACAGAGTGGCAAAATTCAGTTTTCCCCATGGCTCAAATAAACTTGTCAGTATTAGAAAAAATATATCCATTATGTAGCCATTTTCTAACTGCCAAAATAATAGTGTGGGAATTAGGTGGGAGATGTGTAAGTGTGTGTGGGGGATAGTCTTACAAATAGTTGACCGAAGTCAAGATCGTTGGTGTCTGCAGCTGGAGGATAAAGAATGGGCAATGTAGAAGACCGTAATTGGGCAATGTGATTTATGTTGTGTGTTTGGGAGGTTGGGTTTTAGACTCTTTTGTGGGGAGGGTTAGAATGCATTTTAGTTTCAAAATTCCTTTGGCTGTGCCAACATGAATTCTCCAAATAAAAGCTATTCTTGAATGGACTTGTCTCTGAGTAGAAATGGATTTGGAACGCTGACACTTCTCTTAATTTTTTGCACTATTTCAGGATTAAATTGTTTAGCTGATAATTTTGTAGACATAGTTTATACCAGCTTGGCAAGATGATGATGATGATGATGATGATGATGATGATG
>JANHGC010006324.1:72102-83261 GCA_027560395.1 Boaedon fuliginosus | reverse complement strand
CCCCTCCCTTTTCTTCGTCCGGTGCTGTCTGCCAGACATATGGGATCAATCAGAGCTTAAGCCTCGGTGCCGATGTGTTTGCGTTGGGAATGTTGACAGCCTGGCAGACACCGGCGGGGCTCTGGTGACAAGGAATCTCGGGCAGCAACTACTTCGGCGGGGCGAGGAAGAGGACTGGGAGGGGGAGGCGAGGAGGGAAAGGAGGGCAGAGACACTCGTATCTCCCCTTTTGCCTTCCGAGCGCTGCGGGGAAGGGTTTGCGAGGGGGCGGCGGCGGCGGCGGCGAAAGGAGGGTCGGGGTTTTTTTTTGTAGCAGGGAAGCGCCAAACCGAGCCAAAGGCGCGCAGCCCTCGCCACGTGCGCGCCGCGGTGAAGCGACTGGGAGACTCAAACCCAGCCGTCGGGGGGAGAAAAGGGCCGGGCCCGGCGTGAGAGGAGAAGGGAGCCACCACGCAAAAAGGACTCCGTGGCAGACGGGCTGAGGAGCCCGGAGGGATGTGGCTCGCGGCGGGGCTGTGCTTGTGGGTCGGCGGGGCGCTGGCGTGGGCGCCCGCGCAGCCCCGCAGCCTGTATCGCCCCTTCAACTTGAGTGCTCTAGCGGCGCTCTCGGCTCCGTTCAAGCCGGCCGCCCCCGGGACGTTGTTGTCGGAGTCGCCCGCGGCGGCGGCGGGCAACAAAGTGGAGAAACTCGGGCGGGCTTTCAAGCGGCAGGTGAGGCAGCTGCGGGAGAAGAGCGACCGCTTGGAGCTGGTCTTCTTGGTGGACGAGTCGTCGAGCGTGGGCCAGGCTAACTTTCTCAGCGAGCTGCGCTTCGTCAAGAAGCTACTCTCCGACTTCCCGGTCGTGCCCACGGCCACGCGGGTGGCCATCGTGACCTTCTCCTCCAAGAACAATGTGGTGCCGCGCGTGGACTACATCTCGCCGCCCACTCGGGCGCAGCAGCGGCAGCACAAGTGCGCCCTACTCAGCCGCGAAATCCCGGCCATCGGCTACCGAGGGGGCGGCACCTACACCAAGGGGGCTTTCCAGCAAGCCGCGGTAAGTTGGCTGGGGTTAAAGCTGGAATTAATTTACCAACTCCTGATAATAATTCACATTCATTCAGGCGTGTATTAGAGACCTGTTATGGTGCTGGACTAGAACCCACAGAGAGTTGGGTTCCAATCACTGCCAAATACTGATTACAGGTAATCCTCTACTTAGGACCACAATTGAGCCCAAAGTTTATGTTGTCAAGTGAATTTTGCCTCATTTGATGACCTTTCTTGCCACAGTTGTGGGGTGCATCACTGTGATTGTTAAGACTTTACTTGTCAGGAAGTGGCAAATGGGGATCCCATGACCCTGGGGACACTGTTACAAGTATGAACTAGTTGCCACATCCAAATTTTGATCATATGACCATGGGGATGCTGCAATGGTCGTAAGTGTGAAAAAGTGTGAAAAATTGTCATAAGTCACTTTTTTCAGTGATGTAACTTTGAACGGTCATTAAATGAACTGTTGTAAGTTGAGGACTACCTGTACTCCTTTTGTGGCCTTGGTTGAGTCAGCTTGACAGAATAATTAAATCGATAAAGCCATGTTCTCTGAAAACTTGACAGTTTCCATGTGACTGTCTGATTCTTGCTAATTTAATAGTTTGAAAGAATGGCGTGGGCTTCCCTAACACATTTTTGGCTGCACTTCTGAATGCTTTTTGCTCAAAAAGCTGTGCAGGGCTACACCAAGCATGAACTTTCTATATCTGCTTTCTCCATGCTTGACAGACCCACTAAATTTCCACACTGGAGCATGAGCAATACTTGGGAATTCTGACTGTATTCTCGATCTAAAGGGTTCAGCTTGGAGAAAATGGTCATTCTAGGATACCATATTTATTTGTAATTTGAATGGAACATTGGGTCAGAAAGTCCATCTTTAGAGGCATTTGTGAGATGGCCAAGTGATTGATCCCCATGTGGCTTCCTGACAGCAGCACCATTAAGGGATTGAATGGGTCATCCCAGATAACAATACAAAACTTGTATATATTTTTACATTTGTAAGAATGTAGTGTTTTTCCAGGAGAACTTGAGTAGAACAGTTGTGACATTGGCAGTTCATGGTTTTTTGGTGTCTTTCCTTCCTTTTTAATGATGGTGGGTTGGGTGGTGATTTTTAATGATGTCATACAGAATTCCTGTCATACAAGAAAAGAGACAATATAATAAATACTCGTGAGATGAGTGGAGAATCTTCCCTAATCAGAGTCTCCTATAGGGTATTAAGTATGGAAGCAAAAAAAGCAAATACAGTGACAGCTTAGAAATTAATAAATATATTATCAAATAAGTTGTCACGAATCTCTATTTCATCACAGATGCTCTGCTGAAAAAAACATACAATAGAGGCATCCATATTTATCTTCTGATTGACTATTAATAATGTTTGAGGGGCAGGTAGGATTTTATTACCAAAAACTAGTAAGGAAAAACACCTCTTTTTCCCAACACTCACCGAAAAAGCCCTAATCAAGCTTCTCACAGATGTGAGTCCTAGAGAATTATCCTGGATGTTTTGGTCTCAGTTATCCCACAAAATATAAAATGTGATCCTTATTTTACATATTCAGAGCCAAACCACATAACTACATTTATTTTCTCCACATCATAATGTAACAGAATATCACACCCGTTCCATCACAGCTGTTCTTCACAGAGAAATGTTTTTCCCCAAATGTTTCTTCCATCGAGTTTCAGACAAATACGAGTGAAATACATATGGATATAGAAGGGATGCTAGAGGGTATAAAGTGGTTAAAAGGGCTTTAAAAGAAAAAAAGTTGTCAAGAGAGGTTTTGAGTACTTCTTCACTGCCAAGTGCTGAACTGCTTTGTATCTATGGTCACTGCATTCTGAAGTGCTTTGTCTTTGGCAGGATAAACCATATATTGTCCCACAGATATTTAGCTTCCATCAGCTTAGCTAGCACAATCAGTTGTGAGAAATTATGGGAGTTCAGCAACTTTTGGAGGACTATAGCTTGTCCAAATATAGATGCTGATTGACTATTCTTATTTAAACAGCAAGGGGGCGGCTGTTGACCTCATGGGCCAGGCATAAAAACTAAAGAAATTAAATAGCAAACAGAAATCTGTAAATTAAGGTCTGAAATTCAGTGTTTGAACTGGACTCAGAGTCAGATGATGGATACAGATAGACAGTCCTTGATCCTGAAGGGGAAATTGGTTATGGGACAAATATGTTCCATGAACAAATTCAAAAAGATATATATTTTATCTTTTATCTATACCAATCCAGGAAAGAAGATAACAGAGAACTAGTTTTAGAATGTGGTATTCAGATTAGGGAAAGTTAACATCTTTAAGCTTTATTCACACTTTTTGGGAGGATGCCATCTCTGCAGAATAGAACACAGAAGAAGGCTTTTTCAGAAATCATTTCTTCCCATGCAGTTTCAATTTCCGCAACAAATGAAATTTTTTAGCTCGGATAATGACAAATGAAAAGAAATATGTAGACGTGGAAAATATGATAATAGATATTATTTGTTTTCTTAATGGTGTTATATATTGATTGTCTTGTTTTAGGCATCAGGAAAGAGCAAGTGTGCTGCTTGCTTTCTCTTGGCAGAGGAAATTGCAGAACAAAACCAAACATTACAGTAGTAGTATTTTCAAACTAGGTTTTGACTCAATTTTATGAGGATAGGAAGAAGCCAAGGATCCCAATTCAAAAGTAACTTCATTATCCTCGTTTATCATAACATACTGATGTGCTTAGTTTGTACAGGGAGGTGTAACATTAATAGCATATTGCAATAGTTAAGATAATACAGCTGTTTTGCAAAGTTTGCTATACTTACTGACCAAATAATATACTAAAATTACTGAGAAATGGAGCAATTTACACTTTAATAACCATCTTTATTTTCTTCCTATGAAAAATTGCACGATTGTCTTCTATTTTCAAGCTCAAGCTACGTTTATCTTTTTGATGGGAAAGATTCCACTGTTTTTCTAGCCAAATAAGACTGATTACTTTTTGCAGGCCAGATTACAGCTTCAGTCTTGTACAGATTCCTGGGAAAAATGCACTTGCTTTTTATGTGACTCTTTAAAGCCAAAGCTCCTTTAATGAGTTGACTCATGTAAAGCAGCTGCTTTTTTCTCAGTTACTCAGGGTTATAAAGAATCATCTCTTCCAAAGAATGTTCAAAGCATGCACAGCTCTAGAAGTCATGTAAGTATTATAAATATTTTAGTAGAAAAGAAAGAAGTTCACAAAGCAGTGTTCTTTTAGTTAAGATTTACACACAAGATGAAAGAAAGGATAATGTTATTTGGATATGTGAATGACCGCAGTCAAAATTTGACAGGAAACACAAAGAAGCTAAGAAAATTGATTACTAATTAAATATATACATTTGCTGCAGAATTGTGATTTATGATATCACTATGATCAGTTAGCCACCCTTGCTCTAAATACAGCTTTAATTTGTAGGTTGATTGGTTTTTACTTTTTAAGAAATTTGTCTTTAGAGGCCAAGGAAAACCCCTGAGTTGTTTTAGCACTTCCTTCCTGGAAAATATAATTACATTCTACAATAAAAGAAACAAAGGCACTGATTTTATTATTGCTTAGTGGTCCAGCTAAAGACAAATGCAATTAGTTATCTTTTTAAGTGGCATTAGAAAGAAAAATACTTCAGTTTTTCCACTTTGGGTTAAGAGAAATATTTACTGAAAAAACAGACTTTGTCCTGACAGGTTAATCAATTACATGATGATAGAGGAACTTAATTGCATGGTTAATTAATTGTAAAAAGAGATGACTGTCTAGGAAGAATTTTGAAGGAAATTTTAAACATTGCCTCAGCATTTTAAGTACCTTATTCATCAGAAAGAAATAGAACTGTAAATGTAAGATGGTCCTACCAAAAAGGAAAATCAGATAAAGAAAAAAGTACAAATGGCCATAATTTTTTTTTGCAGTGACTAGATTTCCTCTCGTATCACTGTAAATGACCAACTCCAGTTAAAACCCTTACTGAAGCCCCCTCTACCTCACTATTTGTATGAGGTACCTGTAAACATGCTTGTCTATAAATATGTGTATATATGCCCAGCAGACACATTTTTTATTGGCTTGCTGAGAGCTGCAGTCAGCAAGATTGTTCAACAAAAAGGATACTGACCAATAACCATAATAACAATACTAATATTCATATCTTTTCTCCCCTTTATAACTCTCTTTATAACCCGGGATATCTTCTAAATGACTGAAAGCCTTGGGCCAAAGAGAATATAGTGCATGAGCAAAAATTCATAGGAATTA
This sequence comes from Boaedon fuliginosus, assembly GCA_027560395.1. Lineage (NCBI taxonomy): Eukaryota > Metazoa > Chordata > Lepidosauria > Squamata > Lamprophiidae > Boaedon > Boaedon fuliginosus. Next base: position 77,922 of record JANHGC010006324.1, on the reverse strand, counting down.
TTTAAATTACTTATTTGTTTGATTTATACATAAAACTGTGGCAATCATTTCTTTTTAATATGTTCATATGTTCATATTATCACATTGGAAGCAGCCAGCCACAAAAGTATATTTTCTCTACTTGGTTCAGTTTAATATATATTTAATAAAGTGTCTCTTAGCCAGAATACTGTAAACATATGTTTTTTTTTATTGTGGACACGTTTTTTTAAATATCTACATACTTTTCTTTTCCTCAGAATAATCATTCTCAATAAACCCTTTCTTGTGTGCTTGATGGGTTACAATTTATCCAGGGAATAAATTGCTCATTTTCTAGTCCTTTCCGTCCTTTGCTGATGGACACTTTTAGATGATATACTCAACCAGGTTCATAGTTTATTATAAATTCCTTCTGTCATACATCCTATCTATTCCCTACAGCTAAGCATATTTTTTGCTTTAGAGTTTATAGGGTTATTTTCTGACTATAGTTTCTACCTTTACTAACTAGAGAATACAACCCTAAAACATTTTAGCATACTAAAACCATGTGAATGTGTCCTCTGGCTCATGCGTGATCACCTGTGCTTTTGATTACTTCAACTTGTTTTATATCACCTGCTCGTGTCATGGATCAGGCTTTTTGCCTCATGCAAAAATGCTACTGTGCAAAATTATACTCAGTGTGTGATGTCCTTTTTCAGATATTTGTTCTTGCTTTCTACTTTCTAAGCTTCTTGAACATTTCCATGATCTTATTTCATTTACTCTCCTAAATTATTTACTTCCTACTAGTTGTAGTACACCAAAGAAGCAGACACTACAAGTTACAAAAAATGTTGTTCAACGGTTTTTGAAGAAAACAGCATTTTGAGGGGGAAAAATAGTTAAAAAGAAAGGGGGCCTTCATATTATGCCCCTAAGTAATTTCCTGATCCCACCAACAATGTCAGTAAGTATACTGACAGTCAAGAACAGGGGGCCCCAAACTTTTTAAACAGGGCCAATTCATGGTCACTCAGATTTTTGGGGGGCCAGACCAGCTGGGTGGAAATGGCTAGGTGGTCATGTGACTGGACGGGCATGGCCAATTTAGCAGTCCATTAAACAATACACATAAATTAAACTTTAATTTGTTATGCTCCTGGGGTGGAAAGCAGGTTAGTGAAGGGATGTGGCTGCCTTGGGGTCTGTGTGTGAGGAACCTCTATTTGTGTGTGTGTGTCTTTCCCTCCTCCCTCCCTCTCTCTCTCTGGAGGCCAGGGAGGCCAAAAAGGGGGTCGTTTTTGGCCTCCTGAGGCCTCTGTGCCTCCCATTTTTTGCCTCCTCAGCCTCCAGAAGGCAGATGGGTGCCAGCAGGTAGGTGGGGCAGTGTGGGCCTGGCAGCCTCATGGTCCTACGCAGGCCACATTAATGGCTTTGGCGGTCCGTATTCAGCCCGCAGTCCGTAGTTTGAGAGTCTCTGGTCAAGAAATTTGTGTATGCATACTTATTTAATAAATACTTTATACACTAACAATTATTTCAGGAAAGTCCCCTCTCCAAAGACTACCACTGACCAATTTTAATGGCATGAAAACTTCTTGATCTACTTGAAATTTATCTGGTAAATACAATATTCTATATGAGTGAATACCCGTGAAATATGTTTAAATAGTTGTAATCTGTCTCTTTATTTTGCAGTTAAAATTCAGGATAACTACTAAATTATTACTGCGGACACAATGCCAAATCCCCTTAGAACCCTCAGAATCCTCTATGGCTATGGCTTTTACAATAGAAAGCACAGTTTCCTAACATTTTGAGTTTAGAAACCAATGAAAGCTTTAGATAAATCCTAATACAGAGGAAATGGTTGCTGTTTTTAAAAAAAGGCAAATTACAATTTACTCCATGTGTGAAGAGGCTTCGTGTATTTTGAAGCTCTTTCTCCATTCTCCTTATGTGTAGACTTTGGCAATCATGTTTAACATGAAGTATCTACTCTAAAATATTCCTGCTCATACCTACTAAAACTTCCAATAAATCTCTTACAAGAGAGAGATGTATGTTGAGTAAGCACAAAAATGGTTCAAACATGTTTAACCTCAAATCTTTACAATGGTTAAGGATTGCTACATATTTGTTTATTTATTTATTTATTTATTTATTTATTTATTTATTTAAAAACAGGAGTGGTTTGATGTGTTACAGTTTCTAGTTTTTACTTAGATCAAGTTGAATTTAATAAAATGCATATTTAACTAATATCCAAAACTTATTTGCCTAACCTAAAACTTTTAAATCAAATGAAAAATGAAGTAATGTAATGCTGTATGATTTCTACAGAAAAAATGCCTTTTGGTCTAAAGAAATAGCAGTAGGAAAATAAATATCTGAGGTGACGGAAAGAGGTTTGAACATAAAAATAATTTGGAAAAGAAAAGAAGAAAAGTTTCTTTGGTCGTTTATTTATTTGACTTTATTATTCAGATTGATATAGCTGCCCATCTCACAAAACAAATGAACTGTAGAAGTAGTCCTCTCTTAACGACCATTTAGCAATGGAACCAGCAACTCCATTGCTAAATGAAGCAGTTGTTAAATGAAATACCACATGACCAGGGATGGGTTTCTAAACCATTACGCCTAATTGCAGGGTTGGCTGAACCAGAAAGAATATCATAGTTCAGTCTATTCACCTGTCCATTCCAGAGCATGGAACGCTCTGACATGGCGCGATCTTGCAGCAGGCCATGCGCCGCCGAATCCACCACCCCATTGTCTCACAGGCGGCGTGTTTTAACTGGCTGCGAGATCGCGGAGCCCAATGTCCACGTCAGAGCGTTCCATGCGCAGCTGGCGCTTCTGGAACGGACAGGTGAATAGACTGAACTATGATATTCTTTCCAGTTCAGCCAACCCTACAATTAGGCGAGCCGGTTCAGAAACCCATCCCTGACCATGTTCCATCATGATCATGCGTTTGCAGTTTCAGATTTTCTTTCCATACATGACAACCTCATGTAGATACCTAGATATTCTGAAAGCTTTAATGTAACTCTGTCATAAGTAACATTAATTCATCCCAAAGATCCTCAGTTTTATCTACATTGTCATCTAATATAGCAATCATTAAGCACCGTATCATCTGTATCTTTTTGATAAAACAGAAGTGGTTTACCATTGCTTTCTCCTGTACAGTATAGAATTATCCTTTGCCATTATTGCTGAAATGATCACCTGCTTCTAGCAACATCCTATATCATGTCCTGCTGGTTTTAGCTCTGCACCTCTGATAATCTTCATATCTTGGATGACCCAGTTTCTAGTGTATAATCTTGGCACACACTCACAGTATTATTAGTCATTCCTTCCCATGAACCTCTACCTTTTGCCACAATAAGGCAGTACAGGAGATCATCATACGATGATTATTAAATGTTAATGAAATCTTAATGGACAGGTTTGACTGTTAAATCATGTGACAGGAGATTAAAAGAGGATATATTAATAATTTAATAGGATGATTTGAGACTAGTATTAATTATTATGTGAGAAAGGTATATTTAGTTGCTGCTGTTTTTTATTTTATCCCCATTATCCCTTCCTTTTGTATACTTATATACACAAAGTTAGAAAAAGAGAAAGGGTATTATAGTTTGTAGTAGAAACTGGACAACTTGTTTGTGATCAGTGGTGAAGTTTTAATTTATAAAATATAGGCCTTTAAGGACTACATCAGAAAATGAATTTATGGGAAAGGATATGTCCAAAGTTTTCAGTTGTCTATTGTTTAAAACAGGTGCATGAATCCTATCAGAAAACTTTTATTTTTAAATAAGTACTGAAAAAGTGCACCAATAGTAAGTAGTGATATACTAAAAAAAAATGATCACTGATATTTCATGGTCATGGACGTTCAAAACGGGGCCTTAAATGGTCATTCTTCCTATTACCGTATATACTCGAGTATAAGCCGAGTTTTTCACCCCAAAAAAATTGGTTCAAAAGTCACCCTCAGCTTATACTCGGGTAACCCACCATTTTCCCCCTTTGAGCGGCGCGTTTTCCAACTGAAAATGAGCTGCACCCGGATCGCGATCTGCCTTGGGTAGAGAGAAGGCTCATGGGGCTTGTGGTGTGTGATCCCACCCCCAGGCGATTCCAGGCCTGTTTCTGCTCTTCCCGACAGGAGGGGGAGGGGGGAGCAGCATCACATTTTCGGATGATTCCAGGCTGGTTTGTGCTGCGATGCTGAGCAATTCCAAGGGGGTTGGAATCACCCGAAAATGCGATGTTGCTTCCCCTTCCACCCCGTAGGCAAGAGCACAAACAGGTCTGGATTCTCCTGAAAATGTGTGGGCGGGGGAATCCAATGATGTACACCATCACCAAGGGTTGAGCAAGCTAGCCATGCGGAGGAGGACAGGTAAAGTGGAGGGGGGGTGCATGGATTTCACCCATCCACCTTCTACCCCAGAGCTGAGCTGCAATGGATAACAATGTGTGATCCTTCATGATCCTCCCCTGGAAAAACCTCTGAGCTCTTTGCAATTTCTGCAAAAGACGCCCCCCTCCTTAACTGCAACCCTCCACCCCGGATGGGCTGTCAAATGTCGGGTTGTTCCACAGATGCAAGGCATACGGATTGTGCCCCTCTCTCACTCTGTAGGTCACATGCAGCAGCAGCGCCCATTACCACTGCCGGAGCTCAGCTCATGGCCCCTTGCAAGGCAAGGAAAACTGCAGTGCATTGTTTGCCTGGGGCTGACTCTGCCGCACACAGCCCACCGAGCTCTGGCGACATCCTCCCGCCGTGGTTTGCCTTGCCTTGCAAGGGGCCATGAGCTCAGCTCCGCAAACGGCGGTGGGGGCTGCTGCTGCATGTGATCTGTGGGGCAAGAGAGAGGCAGGGTCCGTATGCCTTGCATCTGCAGAACAGCCCGACATTTGACAGCCTGTCTGGGGTGAAGGATTGCAGTTAAGGGTGGGGTGCCTTTTGCAGAAAGAGCAAAGAAAAAGAGCTTGGAGGTTTTTCCAGGGGAGGATCACGAAGGATCGTGCATTGTCATCCATTGCAGCTCAGCTTGGCGGTAGAAGGTGGACAGGTGAAATCCAAGCACCCCCCATCCATTTTATCTGTCCTCCTCTGCATGGCTAGCTTGCTCAGGTCCTTGGTGATGGTGTACATCATTGGATTCCCCACCGCATCCCGCAATTCTGAAAAGGGATGTTCTGGGAAGATTTTTTTCCCTCACCATGAATTATAAAAAAATTTCCTTTGATCATTTGGTGCATTCCTTTCACAGTTTAAAAAAATCGTCCCTCCCTTTTCAGAACATCCCTTTTCAGAATTGCTCCCCACCCCACACCTGCAAAGGATTAAGAATAACCAAGGCAACATTGGAGAAAGTGTTGCTTAAAGTTTTTGCCTTTAACTCATTTCCAAATATTAAAAGGTGGGTGTTAGTTTTTGAACAGTTCTTTAAATGTTCTGGGCAAGGAAAAGAGGTGTACTGGATTGGATTGGATTGGATTGGATTGGATTGGATTGGATTGGAATGGAATGGAATAGGAATAAGGAATAGGAATAAAGAATAAGCAATAGGAATGAGAGTTAGGCATGTGGGTGAGGCATGAGGGTTAGGCATGAGGGTTAGGCATAAGAGTTAGGAATGAGTTAGGCATGAGAATTAGTCATGAGAGTTAGGCATGAGTTAGTCATGAGAGTTAGGCATGAGAGTTCAGCATGAGAGTTAGAAGAGAAGAGAAGAGAAAATAGACTAGACTAGACTAGACTAGACTAGACTAGACTAGACTAGACTAGACTAGACTAGACTAGACTAGACTAGAATA
>JANHGC010006324.1:47867-62321 GCA_027560395.1 Boaedon fuliginosus | reverse complement strand
GGGACTTGCAAGAGTCTTCTCCAGCACCATAGTTCAAAAGCCTCAATTCTTTGACGCTCAGCCTTCCTTATGGTCCAGCTTTCACAGCCATACATTTCAACTGGGAAAACGATAGCCTTGACTATATGCACTTTTGTTGGCGTATGGCAAATACATGGACTTACAGCGGTTCAAATATTAATGTCAGCCAGCCATTCAAGGATAGGATGGTCTGTATTGAAAAAATCAGACATTGGGCCAGTTTAAGTTCTTGATAGACATTCAGACAGAATGTGATGGATATTTTGTTGAGGAGAACCACAGTCTCTGGCAGATGCCATGTTGGGTACAGATCCTGTTCAGAGTTGACCAATGCTGATGAGGAAGGTCAAAACCTGGCACCTTTTGTGTAGGGTCAACTACATAACTGCCTGTATCTGGGCGTTCAGCAGTCCATTTGGCTTTCTACTGTGTGTTGATGTCAAAGTTGTTGGACAGTTGTTGAGCGAGTGCCAGAGAGGGCTTCCTGGATTTAAGCCTGCCAATTGATAGATAAGGAAGATCAGCATGCACAGGGAGAAGTGGGTTTCTCATAATTTTGTTGTACTCCTTCACTAAAGCTTCCTGCCTTTGTAGAGCTAGTGGTGCAATGTGGCTCAAGATGGGAAGCCAGCAAGTAGAAGTAGATTTTATGATCCTCATTGTATCATTTAGTCTAGTATCAATCTTGCTAGTGTGGCAGCTATTAAGCCAAACAGGGGCACAATATTCGGCTGTAGAGTAAACCAACCCTAGTGCTGTTATTCTGAGTAGCGGCTGAGGCTTCCTACCTTGATCCTCTTAGTTTCTGGAGTTGTTCCTTGATTTTAGCGGAAATAAAAAATTACTTAATCAGTTAGTAGGTGTCCTGGAGATGGTCTATAGCTGATTCTTATTTACTTATTTATTATTTATTTATTTAGATTTACACCCGCCTCATTTCCCCGGTCAAGGGGAACTCGAGGCAGCTAACAACAATAAAAATACACATGTTACAATGTAAATTCTTGAAGTCCATAAGAATGAATTCAAAAAAATACTCTTCCTATTTCTACTTATACCAAATCAATTCTAACTCGCCCTAGATTTCCCTGTAGGACACAAGTTTAGAAGAAGAAAATTCTGCATCAAATCCAGTCATTAGAATATTCATTGATCAACTTTCATAATGTAGCCCATAACAACCTATTGAAGGTCTCCAATAGTAGCACAATGCTGATACCAATTGTTCAGTTTTATGAATTTCTTATAGTTCTTTCCCTAATCCAGTTTAAGATGACCATTTGCATCCACCAGAAGCTCGGTCATCCACTCTTATTCTAGTACAGAGGTGGGGGAACGATGGCCCCTTCATGAATTGAGGACTTCAACTCCCAGAATTCCTGAGCCAGCAGGTCCACAAGTCATAAAAAGGCCATCATTCTCCACCCCTGCTCTAGCATATAAATCCACTAATCCTAATTGAAGATCTTTATTAAAAGCAATTGCCTCAGGGCCTCCGCATAAAAATCCATTGTTTTTTCTGAGGCGCTTATTAGATAATAGTTTCCTAACATCCATCACAAGTCATCACCGTTCTTGCAAAAATGTGTTAATCTTATCCCAGCTAGCCTGCACCTGTTAATATAGCATGAGTTTGAAACATTAATAAAATCTAGCCCACATCCTTTCCAATTAAAATTTTGACTCCATCTCTAACTAATCCACAAGTAACATCCTTTAATATTGTTATGTTTTTGTTTTCATAAAAATTAAAATCCAAATATATGGGGTGGGACAACACTGAAATTACTCACAGCTAAGTTTGCCTTTCAGTAATACAGACCAGGAGTGGGCAACTTTGGCCCCATGCTGCTTGAGAATTCTGAGAGTTGAAGTTCTCAGGTCATAAAGGGGCCATTGTTGCCTACTCTTATATAGACCGTACTACTAGTGCACGGGTATCAAACTCACCTTGTCATGTTGCTGTCACACGATGTTTCACAACGTTTTTCCCATTTGTGGAGCTGGAGTGGGCGTGGCCTGCACAGGACGCATCCAGCCCGCAGGCCACCAATTTGACACCACTGTGCTAGTGCTTTCAGTTAGAGGGGTTGCTGGACACGGAAAACATATTTTGTAATAAATAAGTACACCAGATGCACTTCAGTTTGACTGTGTGGTGTATGTACTCTGGAAGCCTAGATCATTGGTGTTTAGACTGCCATGAGACATATATTTTATCATGAACACAAATTTTAGATCACTGATAGGAAATGAAAAAGAGGCATTTTATCACTTTACATATTATTTTCAGAAAACATACATCTGCATAATTTCTTGTATATACAGGCTGGCCTGATGCCAGCTTTTTAGCAGTGTTTTGAATCTTTAAAATTGTTAAAATAATAATACTTCTCTAAAAATCTGATGGATGTGTCCGTGTTACTGGATGGAAACCAATAATTGTCTTTCCTTGAACTTTTGATGACTTTTATAGCTGCCTTTTGTTTTAATATGGCAAGATGTATCAAATAATATTTCTGTATCTTATCCAGAGTGTAAACTGCCTAGAAATTGTTTTTCTCTCTTCTTTTCTTTTTTCAAGAGTGACTTAATGTAGTAAATTAGCCTACTGTTTTCCAGATGTGCCTTATTTGCAACCCCGCCCCCCCATCATCCCCAGACAGCAAAATTAAAGGAACTGAAGTTTTAAGAAGTTTTTAGAAGGCTTCTGTTTGTAAAACAAGACTTAAAAGTAAATCATTTGACTTTTTTTGGGACTTCTGTTGTCCAAATGCAGTTGCCAAATAGCATTTAATAAATATAAATATGTATGTTTAAGGATTCTTATCTATAGAGTTTAAGCAATGGAGGTCTCTGTGTTGTAGCTCCAGTTCTTTAGATTAGTTCATTGGCAGAGATAAAACTATTCTTGATCCTGTTGTATTTTTAGGAGAAATGTTAAAACCTGGCTTTTTTAAAAAGCCTTACTAGGAGAACTAATACAAGCTAGAACACCCATCCAAGTTGGGGTTATAAATTTTGTTCACAATGGCATTAGTTTCTTTTACAGTAATGTGTTGCTACTATTTTATATTTTTGTTTCCCATTTATATTTCAACCCTTTTACTGTAGGCAGGGTAAGTAAAACACTCATATTCCTCCTTATAGTGAGTTCTATAAAGCCCAGTAGATTAAATGTGTCTCTCTTCAAGCTACATGATCCTGATTTCCTATATATAAATAGAAATAAGATAATGCTGGCAATTCCCAGCATTGTAAAAAGAAGCAACCAACTAAATCAGGATTAGGCTAATGTGGCTATTTTTGGGAGGAGAGATAAAACAGGTTTTGAAAAAATGCTCATCGGAAAATTGAGCAGCACTTTTTGTGTTGCTCTCAAACTGCTCACAGTCATCATTGGCATTCCCAAACCATCATCCTCAGTCTACAGTATATAAGCGAAAGTTGTTAACAATATTGGTAATTGTTTGGCATGTGGTTCAGGCAACATGTCTCTGTACCCTTCACTAAAAAAAATTAATATTCTGCTGGTATAATGTAGTTATGGTATACAAATATCCTATAATTCTCACAGTGCTGCCTTAATATCTATGTATACCTTACCCATGTTGTGCGACTATACTATTATTTATCCTTATTATCTTCTTTATCTTCTTTTACTGATGGCATTATTATTATTCTGTTGCTTTGCATGCACACTGAGAGCTTATGTACCAGAAACCATTTTTGTGTGTGTCTAATCACACTTGGCCAAATAAAATATTCAATTTTGGGAATAAAATAATTGTCCTTCCAAATCTAGAGCTAGAATTTTAGTGTTTAGAATGTGAATGTTTCTTTAACCTATACTTAGGTATATTTTATCTGCTCCTAACAGAAGTTCTATCCAGCTAGGTGGCAGCACCCAGCTGATCTTGGCTGAACTCAAAAGCTAAGTTAGATGAATCGGGTTTAGTTAAAATTTGGACCAGAAATCACCTAGGAATAACAGGACTGTAGGGTGGATTGGGAAGTCAAAAATAAATAAATAAATAAATACTTTTCCATTCTTTTGCCAAAGAATGCCATCAAGAGTTGAGTCTGAATTCAAGACAGACTTTATTTGTTAAGAGCACATTCTCCTTCTTGTCTTTCAGCATATGGGTTCTAGTAACTGAGAGCATACACTTGTATATTTTTAGCTACTGGATATTTTATATTGGGATAAATTGCAATCCATGTAGACCAAAAGGCTCCAGAGAATATGCATGCATGCTGGAGGAAACATCTGTAATGGATACCCTCTCACTTTGAGTAACTATACTTCAAGATGTACATATGAGCCTTGTTTCAGCTGTTTTGTCAACATACTTAGCAGATAATAGGTGAGAATAGCAAGGGAATTTATATGTTTGAATGTAATCAGTGTTTTACGGGATTACAAAAGAATTATTTCTCTTGACCTTTTTTTAAGATGTAAAACAACAATTCAGTTGTTTTGAATTATTATCTTATACAGCAGAATGGAATGAAGATGATTAGAACAAAATGATAGCAAATTTGGGTTGTGGAAATAAATATCCATGTTTTGTTGAATTTTTACAAAAAGAAAAATGTCTAGATCAAAACTGTATTATTTTTCCTCTAACCTGTTAAAGATCACATTTTGAAAAACAAGTCATTTAAGCCTCCACATTGACTTTCAGATTGGGAAATGAATTCCTTGTTTGCCAAACTTACACAATTCCTTCTAATAATTAAGCCAAGTAATTTTAGTTTCATCCTTTTCTAGACATCCTTTACATATTATCTAATATATTCAAGTATTCTTCAGTTGAATCTGCTGTTATCCTTCCCTTCTCATTTCTTATAGAGATATTCTTTCTAGAAGGCAGGAAAATAGCCCAATTATGATGGAAAAGCTGTGGTTGGTACTGAATGTCTATGGGGATTATGGAATTGGGGGATTTAGTTATTCAACCCTTGTCATGGTCAGATCACTCCCTATTGAGATTGGATTTCCTGATGACCACCACCACCACCCGCCACAGGGAGGCGAGACCTACTAGGTGGTTCCGCCCCAGGCGCCTAATGGACCCAATTGGGTTTCAGAGGGAGCTTGGGGAGATTCCTGATTCTCTTGCCCACAGCTCGGCTGAGGCCCTGGTGGCTGCTTGGAATAGTGCCGCTGCTGGGGCCTTCAACCTTTCACTGTTTGCAGATCTCAGAGGGCTCCTTGGTTTACTGAAGACCTCTGGAGGATGAAGCGGCAGAAGAGATGTCTAAGCACTGCTGGAGGGCCGGGAAAGCTGAATCTGACTGAACAATACTAGGAATCCACATTGGAACCTATTTAGTGGTGATAAAAGTGGCAAAGTATTTTTACTATGCCGCTCTTATCGCGTCCGCAGACTTGTTGCCCAGCCGCCCTGTTTAGGGTGACTCGCTCCCTCCTGAAACCAGGGGAGGTTGAGGAACCCTTGTAGGGCAGAGCTGAGGAGTTTGTTCAGTTCTGTTGGATAAATCGCCCAGATTCGGTCGGACTTGGGCTCTGGCTGGACAGAGTCTGTGGAGGTGACTGGGGCAAGTCTTAGTCCTGTTATGTAGGAAGAGTTTGTTCCTGTGACCCCTGATGATGTGGACAAGGTGGTGGGTGCAATGAGTGCCACCACCTGTTTATTGGACCCATGTCTCTCCTGGCTGGTTTCAGCCGGCCGGAAGGTGACACACAATTGTCTCCAGGCAGTTATTAACGCTTCTTTGAGTGAGGGATGCTTCCTGCCTGCCTTGAAGAAGGCGGTGGTGAGACCCCTCCTCAAGAAGTCTTCTCTGGACCCAGCTGTTTTGAAGAACTTTCAACCAATCTCCAACATTCCCTATTTAGGGAAGGTTGTTGAGAAGGTGGTGGTGCTTCAACCTCTACGCACCTTGAAGGAAGCTGTTTATCTGGATCCCTTACAGTCCAGGTTCAGAACTGGATACAGCAGTGAGGTGGCATTGGTCGCTCTTGCGGATGATCTCTGGTGTGCCTGGGATGGGGGTTAGGGTGCTTCTTGACCTCTCGGTGGCTTTCAATACCATTGACCATGGTATCCTTCTGGGGCGGCTTAGGGGACTGGGAATGGGAGGCACTGTGTTGTGGTGGTTTTCCTCTTATCTCTCAGGCCATACCCAGTCAGTGTTGGTAAGGGGGCAGAGATCTAACCCGAGGCCCCTGCCTTGCAGTGTTCCTCAGGGTTCAGTTCTCTCCCCTCTCCTATTTAACATATACATGAAACCACTGGGTGATATCATTTGACGGCACGGGGCAGGGTATCATCAGTGTGCTGATGATACCCAATTGTATATCTCGGCCCCGGGCCGAACTAGTCAATCCGTCGAGCTGATGTCCCGGTGTCTGGAGTATATAAAGATCTGTCCCCCCCCCATGGTCCAGTTGATTATCCATCATTGATGCTGGTGGGAGAAAAATTGCTCCCCTCAGAATGGGTGCACAACTTGGGGGTCCTCCTGGATCCACAGCTGCAATTAGACCATCATTTGGTGGATGTGCCCAAGGGGGCCTACACACAGGTTCACCTGTTGCACCAGTTGCGCCCCTTCCTGGACCGGGATGCTCTTCTCTCAGTCGCTCATGCCCTCGTCACCTCTTGTTTGGACTATTGTAATGCGCTCTACATGCGGCTGCCCTTGAAAAGCACTCGGAGACTTCAACTGGTCCAGAATGCATCCGCATGAGTGAGTGTACCTTGGTGCACCCATATAACACCTGTCCTCTGCAAGCTGCACTGGTTTCCAGTGGTCTTCTGGGTGCAATTCACGGTGCTAGTAACAACTTTTAAAGCCCTTCATGGCTTAGGAGTGGGGTACCTTCGAGACCGCCTTCTGCCACCGCATGCCTCCCAGCGCCCAGTCATATCCCACAGGGTCGGCCTGTTATGGGTCCTGTCAGCTAAACAATGTAAGCTGGCAGGTCCCTGAGCTAAGGACTTCTCTGTGGCGGCGGTAGCCCTCTGGAACCAACTACCTGCGGAGATTAGAACCATCCCTACATTGTTGGCCTTCCACACAGCGACTAAGTCCTGACTCTGTTGGTGGGTCTGGAATTGATGTGCCCCCTCCCCCTTTAGAAGAGTTTGGCTGTTGTGTGTCATTTTGTAGATAATTTTAATATTGTATTATCATTGTATTTTAATATTGCTGTTACCCGCCTCGAGTTCCCATTGACCGGGGAAGAGAGGCGGGGTATAAATCTAATAATAATAACAATAATAAAAAATATCTTTATATTTAACTATATTCCCCAAGTTTATAAAGTTAGGATGTATAATTGCCTCAATTGATGAAAGCCAACCTGGATTTTTCCAGTAATGTTGTTTAATTTTCTCCCAAAGCAGCAGTAATGCATTTCTCATCATGTGTCTTCTGAAATATCTGTGTGTTTTACTTCCTTGATACCATAAAAAAGTATGCCAACCAGTTTGCAGATTGTGGCCCTCTAATGTCAGTAATGTTACATTTCTAAGTTGTATCCATTCTTTCAACCACATCAGTCCTGCCGCCTGATAATACAATTCCCATTCTGGTAAATCAAAACCTGCTCTTATTCTGGTATCTTGTAATTATTTTAATTTAATTCTTGGTTTTTTCCCTTGCCAGATAAACTTCGAAATAGCCTTATTTAACTCTTCAAAATATTTTTTCTCCTGTTTTATCAGAATTGTCTGAAACAAGTATAAAAACTTTGGCAATATGTCCATCTTTACTGTAGCTATTTTTCCTATTAAAGATAACTCTATATTCTTCCATTTTTCTAGATCTGTCTTAACTTGTTTCATTAGTTTGTCATAATTATCATTTCTAATTGTATTTGCAGTCAGATATACCCCTAAATATTTAACTTTCTTAACAATCTTTATCTCTAATTCACCTTCTAGATCTCTTTTCTGTTTTTCTGTAAGGTTTTTAACTATCATTTTTGTTTTGTCTGCATTAATTTTCAACCCAGCTACTTCACCATGCTTCCCTATTCCCAATAATTTTTGTCCTCATTCCTTAGGGTTCTCTAGAATAAAAACCAAATCATCTGCAATAGCTTGTAATTTGTAGTCTTCCTCTTTAATTCTCAATCCCTTTATCTCTTTGTCTTGTCTAACTCCCCTACTCAAAACTTCAGGAGTCAGCACAAATAACAATGGTGGTAACTGAAGGATGTTCTGAAAAACCATTTCCTCAATGCCTTGGATGTCGAGCCCTGGTTCCCAGCTCGCCATTATGGCTGGGGAAGACCCACAAGTAGCAGCAGGATCTTTCTGAGAACAACGCCAACGGGAGGCTGGGAGCGGGGCGGGGCTCAGTAATAATGCATTAGGCCAAGTTGTTGTTAAATAGCACTGGGAAGCGGTTGTTCCCAGCGCTGTCTTTGAGAAGTTTCCTTTGTATTCTTACCTGTTGCCAAGTTGTGCGTGCATGCAGTAAAGGTGGCTTGTTCTGGCACATTGTCTCAAGCATCTTATTCAGCACCTGCCAGCTGGACTTCAGTGCGGAATTGACAGTAAGACAGCACTCCAGGTTTACTAAAGGTGGGACATGGCAGAAGGGCTGGAGAGTTCGGTGGACATGGTGGAGAAGAAGGCGCAGGGCCCATGGGACCTGTTAGAGGAGTCAGGTGACAACCTCGGAGCAGCAGCGCCGCAGACGGAGGATGTAGTTGTCCGGCCCAAGACTAAGGCAGCCGGCTGGAAAGGCCAGTTCGGTTCAGACCGTGAGGAGGAACATTGACTGCAGAGTCCTGGGAGTTACAGGAGAGGGGTGGAGCTGAGATGGGCCTCGAGCGCCGATTGGAGGGAGCACATCTGGCTGGAGGAGTCCGAGGAGGACCGAAGCTACAGAGTGGAGCCAGGTAGCCAGACAATGAATGTGCTGAGGGAGCGACTCAGGGAATTGAGCTTCCGTGATTCCAGGCTGGTGGGTTTTCCGGAGGACGGGGGAAGGTGGAGCTCTGCCAGGGAAGGAAGCCATGAGAGCGACAGGCGCAGAGACCAAGAGAGAGCCCGAGAGCATCCCGACCATTCCCTCAGTGACATAGTCCATACTCCTGGTAGGGTGGAGGAGCCGGGGATTGAGCGAATGGAGAGGAGGCCCTGAGACCGAGGTGAGAGCAGACAAAGACCGGCAGAACAAGGTTGAGTGAGGGCCTGGGACGGCCGACTGGAGTGGGGACCCCCTCCCTTACAAGCGTCTTTTGATGGGAATCCCGATAGAGTTGCTGTTTTCCTGAGTCAGGCAATAAACCACCTTGACTTCTACGAGCAGCTATACCCTTCTCAGTGGTCTATGGTTGTGGCCTTGATGGCTGTCATGGAGGGAGAGGCTGCCGACTGGGTTGCTGACCTCCATAGTGAACACGCTCATGAATTAGCGGATGTTGGGCTGTTCCTGGAGGCGTTATGCAACCGATTTGAGGACGGCTCGAGAGTACAGCGTGCAGAGGGGGAGCTTCTCAGCTTGAAGCAAAGAGGATGCCCAGTCATGGAATACGTAAAGGAGTTCCGGTGAGTGGCTGGAAGACTGGGAACATGGCCAGAGCATCTGCTAATCCACCGGTTACGGGCCGGACTGGATAGGGAGCTGAAGGAGGCGTGGTGTATCGTGGGGTCCCGCATAGATTACAGGATTGGTTTAGTATTGTGTTGGAGCTAGACAATGGCCTAAAGGAGTTCAAAGGAAGGGCAGAGACACCCGGACCCCCTAGACGGAGTGCAGAGAGAGCCCCAATAGGTCCGGACCCATGGGGCGGTGTGTCAGGTGGCATGTCGCAACCCAGTGCCAGACCACCATTTAGGTGCGACCATTGCCAGATGTTGGGGCACAGAGCAACGGAATATCCACTAGCTCCCAGCTTAACCTCAACCAGTCCTCTCAGGCCAAGCAAAAGTGCCAAGCCACAACCCACCAAGACCCAACCAGGGGCAGGACATAGCCAGTGGGCAAGTGAGGGATCCAAGAGTCTGACCACCCAGAAGAACGAGGACGCCATTGTGGGACCAAGCAGTGCCCAAGTGGGGAAATGGGGCACTCTCCCTGAACCCTGTAGCACTGAGGAGTCAGGCCCGGAGGACCAAATGGTAAGTGGGCCTATTCAACCCTTTCTAATTCCCGTAGTGATCAGACACCCCAGAACCGGAGGCGAGGCCACGATGAAGGCCCTCATAGATGTCTGATAAGCCAAAAGGTAGTCACCAGACTGGACGTAAAGACTTACCCACTGTCAAAACCCATACGGTTTGAGTAGGTAGATGGGTCTCTGTTGCGGGGGTGTCCTTCTGTTGGGGGGGCATCCCCCTTACGTCTGGAGGTGGGGGAGCATTGGGAAATCATCCGCTTCATAGTTGTCCACTCCATGACAGAAGAGATCATCCTGGGTCTAGCCTGGCTGGATAAATGGACCCCAACGATATGGTGGGAAGGGGGTTTTCGTAAAGGGAGGTTTCCTGTGGGGCCACACCCGATAGACACTATAGAGAGTAAGAGCCCAGATGACTGGATTCATGCTATCAGCGCCATAGCTCTGGGACCTCTTGGCGGTGTTTGATGAATGAAAATGTGAGTCCCTACCTCCCCATTGGCCTACAGACTGTGCGATCGAGCTGTTACCTGGGGTTCAACTCCCGAAGCCGCGCATGTACTCAATGACTCCTTGTGTGATGGAGGAGATGAGGGCATATATAGACAAAAACCTGGCTCGGGGTTTCATCGCACCTGGTCGTTCCCATGTTGCGGGCCTAGTGATGTTCCGAGAGAAGAAGGATGGAAGCCTTCAGCTGTGCGTCGATTTCCGGGGCCTTAATGCAGTTTGTGTCAAGCCATTATACCTGTTACCGCTCATAAAGGATTTGCTAGCCGATTTGTCAAAGGGCCGTGTGTTCACCAAGCTCAATCTACAGGAGGTGTACTATCGGGTGCATATCAAACCTGGTGATGAATGGAAAACAATGTTCAATTGCCCTTTGGGAGCTTCTATTACCATGTTATGCCCTTTGGACTCTAAGGCACCCCAGCAGTGTTCTGGCAATTGATTAATGGGGTGTTGCATGACCACTTATATAGGGGAGTCCTGGTCTACCTCGATGACATTTTAATCTACACAGACACTATGGAAGAGCATGTCACTCTAGTGAGACAGGTACTAAAGAAACGGTTAGACGCTAAACTGTTTGTTAAGACATCAAAATGCGAGTTCCACAAGACGACCCTAGACTACCTCAGAATCTCCATAGAATCTCCAACGCAGGAGTGGGAATGGATCCTCAAAAGGTAAGGTCGGTTTTGGATTGGAACCCTCCCCAAACATGTCGGCCTTGGCTTCAATTCATCCCGAACTTCACCAAGGTAGCATTACCCCTAACTGACCTCCTGAAGACCAAGTACCTGTCTCTGAAACCCAAGCTGGGTCTCCTAGTGACCTGGACAGAGGAATGCCAGAAAGCCTTCAATCACTTGAAAACCTTGTTCGCTAAGGAACAGATTCTTTGTCATCCTGATCCGGAGTGGCCCTACGTTGTGCAAGCTGATGCGAGTGATGTCACCACTGGGACTGTTTTACTGCAGAGGGATGAATCTGGTACCCTATTGCCCTGCGCATATACCTCCCGGAAATTCAACAACACTGAATGATCATGGGCAGTGTGGGAAAAGGAGGCCTTTGCGGTCAAGTGGGCATTAGTTACATGGCAACATCTCTTGGAAGGTACCCAACAGCCATTCGAGGTGTGGACAGATCACCATAACTTAGAAGCCCTGCAACTGCCTCGGAAGCTATCCCCAAAACAGGTGCGGTGGGCACAATATTTCAGATGGTTCCATTTTAAATTAAAGTACATCTCTGCTGGACGGAACTTCCTGGCTGACAGTCTCTCGCGGATGCCCCAATACAACAGCCAGAGGGAGAAGGTAGTACAAGCCTTGATCCCACCTACACCTAGAGAGGTAGGGGAAGCAACAGAAACAGTGAAAGGAATCGTTGATGAGGATCTCTGCAATGCCTTGAGAATTGATCCTTGGCTGCAGTCGAATAGATATGGCCTGACAGAGAGGGATGGGGTAGTATGGCAAAACAACAAACTGTATATCCCAGCAATGTTGCGGAATAAAGTGATGCAACGATGCCATGATTCCAAGCAAGCTGGACATTTCGGGTTTCTGAAGACCCTCCACCTGGTCACGAGACAATGTTGGTGGCCAAAAATGAGAAACGATGTGGAGAATTATGTTAAGTCATGCCATACCTGTGCTATGGCCAAACCCTGAGTGGGAAAACTGATAGGTCTTCTGCAAACCGTATCAGACCCCATGCGTCCATGGACTTCATAGTTGACCTGCCTGAGAGCAATGGGTGCACAGTCATATGGATGGTAATAGATCTCTTCTCACACCAGGCCCATTTTATCCCATGCCCGGGCCTCCCGTCGGCTCAGCGACTGGCAAAACTGTTCATCAACCACATTTACAGGTTACATGGGGTGCCCAGATGCGTAAGGGTGGTGTAGTTCACCGCAAGCTTCTGGAGAGCGTTCTTGAAGTCCGTCGGAATGGATTCCGCCCTAAGTACAGCATTTCATCCCAGTACGAATGGAGCAGCCGAAAGGGCAAACACCATGATAGAACATTATTTGCGCTGTTACACATCTTACCAACAACACGACTGGGCAGATCTTCTGGCATTTGCGGAAATCACGTACAATAATACCATCCACTCCAGTACTGGGTTCACTCCCTTTAACGTCGTGAATGGGATTGAATTTCTGCCAGTAACCCTCCACAAGTGGATAACGAGGATAAAAGAGAATTGGCCTGCCGTCCACGCCGCTCTCAAAGCCGCTATGGACGCCTCAAAGAGACAGGCGGATAAACGTCGGAGCGACCATAAGCTATTCCACGTGGGCCAACAGGTCTATTTGTCCACGAAATACCTGCAATTACAACTGCCAAGCAAGAAACTCAGCCCGAAGTATATAGGGCCATTCCCCATAGTAAAGATAATCAATCCAGTGGTTATCAAGTTGAAACTACCAGTTCTGTTAGGCCAAGTCCATCCCGTGTTTCACACCAGCCTCCTAAAACCCGTAGAGTCCACCATACAGATGGGGCCTCACGCCCCTCCTGGCCCAGTACATGGGGACCATTACAAAATCAGTGAGATCTTAGATTCCAGAAAGCGCAGAAGATCGTTGCAATATTTAGTTAGATGGCAGGGATACCCCCTTACTGAGGCCACATGGGTAGAAGAGTAAGATGTGACAGCCCCGAAACTAGTCCATAAATACCATAAAACCTTCCCAACCAAACCCGGCAGGGTGGGACACTGAATCACCACAAATATGCTGCCTTACTAATGAGTCTATACTTTTTGTTACAGGGGGAGTCCTGGTAGGGGGGCACCTGTCGAGCCCTGATTCCTGGCTTGCCATTACTGCTGGGAAATACCCGCAAATAGCAGCAGGATCTTTCCGAGAACAATGCCAACGGGAGGCTGACTACGATGCATGGGAGTGGGGCGGGGCTCAGTAATAATGCGTTAGGCCAAATTGTTGTTAAATAGTGCTGGGAAGTGGTTGTTCCCAGTGCTGTCTTTGAGAAGTTTCCTTTGTATTCTTACCTGTTACCAAGTTGTGCGTGCATGCAGTAAAGGTGGCTTGTTCTGGCACATCGTCTCAAACATCTTATTCAGCGCCTGCCAGCTGGACTACGGTGCAGAATTGACATTGGATTTACAAAACAATAGTTTATTGTTGGGATTTTTATACCTGTAAATTAATTTTCTATTTAGATTCATACACATGAAACAATGAACTTTGGCACATACTTCTGGAAAAAGTATAATACCTGTGTTTTCCCTAAAATAAGACCCTGTCTTATATTTTTTTGCCACCAAAAAAGGCACCAGGTCTTATTTTGGGGGAATATCATCCACTGACTAATCTATTGGTTACGGGCACAAGTATTTTGGGTGCATGTGTAAAAATCAAGCTAGGTCTTACTTTCAGGGGAGGTTGTACTTTCAGGGAAACAGGGTATATCAATAGCATCTATTAGGCTTCTCCAGCATGTAGACTAATGTAAGGACACAGCTTCTTCCTTGATCCTCCTTGGCCTCTATTTTGGTCATAGCTGTTTGTTAATTGAGAAATCAATAAATCAAACTGATTACATCAGTGATTGAACTGAGGAAATATTTCCATTGCTTGGTTATCAGTTATCAAAGATGTCACTTTGAACTCTGCTACTTACTGTTACTTACTACTTACTGTTATAGTTTCATCTGCCCCCAGAGTTCAAAATCATTGGATTTTTGTACATCTTACCTTCAGAATTAGATAATGGCAACTTAAGAATTGCAAAGTTGCTCTTGGAAAGTCTTCCTTCCTTCCTTCCTTCCTTCCTTCCTTCCTT
>JANHGC010006324.1:7000-17003 GCA_027560395.1 Boaedon fuliginosus | reverse complement strand
AACTCCCAGAATTCCCCAGCCAGTGTTCTGGGAGTTGAAGTCCACCCATCTTAAAATGGCTGACGTTGGGAAACACTGAATTAGAATATTTAATTGAAACAGAATAGCTTTTGAGCTTTTGATTAAACAAAACCCTGAGGCCCGCCTGTCAACAAGCTCAGTAACAACTAGAACCAAATAAACTCTGAAATGCATTAGCTGTGTGGTTTTCATATATCCCAGTTTCACATCTGTTTCTAACCGAGGTGTACAGTAAATAGATTCAAATTCCCCTCCTCCCAAAAATCACATTTTATTTTTCTGTTACTTGATATTTATTTGATGTGTTTTTGCACTTTTGGCCTCTCCCGATTTATTTCTCTTTGTGTTCTTTTGGGTTGTGTTCTAGGATTAAAATGTGAAAAAGAGATTGATGAATGCAGGTCATCTCCCTGTCTCAACAAAGGGATTTGCAAGGATGGCACTGCAGCATTCATTTGCCAGTGTCAGCCAGGCTACTCAGGTGACAAATGAACTAAAGCAGTTACAGCATCATTTCCAGGTTGCAAAGTTTAAAAAGAAAAGTTACGGCTCATATTTATTGAGCTTGTGAATATCTTGCCTTCTGTATTTTGCTGGTTTCGTAGAGATTGAGGGTTGTGGGGTTTTTTTGTGAACTGTGAAAAACAGTTCAACATAAATTTAATGGCTTTTGTATGCTGTGGACATAGGAAAAGATAATCGTTTGTTTATAACATACTATTTATATAAAAATATCTGTATAAAGTTTTCTTAAATGGCTGCATTCCAAGTATATTTATTTATTTATTTTATTAGATTTATACTGCCTCTCTTCCCCAGTCAGGGGGAACTCGAGGAAGCTAAACTTAGGACACCACCTCCAGTATGAAGCATATTAGTTATAATATAAAATAACAGAGTTGGAAGGGACCTTGGAGGTCTTCTAGTCCAACCCCCAGCTCAAGCAGGAGACCCGTTACCAGAGGTGGAACTGGTAGCGATAATTTTGATTGGTTCGAAGAACCGACAAATACCACCTCTGATTGGCTTGACCGCATCAAATACCACCTCTGATTGGCTGACCGCATAGCCACACCCACCAAGCCATGCCCACAGAACTGGTGGTTAAAAAATATTGAATCCCACCACTGCCCTATACCATTTCAGACAAATGGTTGTCCAGTTTCTTTTTAGAGCCTCCAGTGATGGAGACCCACAACTTCTGAAGGCAATTTCTCTATGGGTTGCCTTCATATTAGAGGATGGGTAAGAATGGGCTGACATTGGCTGTCCCTTACAATATGGGGGAAATTGGGTCTTGTTACAAAGCAGCAATACATCTGGCTAAGCTTTTGTAGCCAAAATTGAATGGAAAGTCACTGAGGTGTCTATGAACGGAAGGAAAAGGATAAATGTCATCATTTGATCATTGATTGATTGTATGGGTTTTCTCCCATAATGTTGGTTGAATTCAGCAACCAAAATATAATTACTATGCACCTAGGGCAAGATGGTGGTTTACCATTAAAATTAAAAGGGAATGATATAAATCTCACAATTAGAGGAAGCTTGGTGCAGATTGTTTTTAAGGTGATTAACTGGATTTTTTTATCTATTTGTTTGGGCTTTTTGCTGTAGTAATAAACTACAGCTCTGGATTGTATCCGCACTTGGTAAATGAATGTTTGTCCCCTTGATAAAAGCTGAAGGACATGGCACACTAAAATCTATATTATTTAATTCAGTACAGAAATCCTGTAATTGATAACAATACCAGGTTTATTTATTTATATTTATACCCCGCCTCATTTCCCCGATCAAGGTTCTGCTTGTAATTTTCCTAATTAGAAAAGTATAATGTAAATAGCATGGCAAACCCTTGTTTCCAAATTGGTAACATGAATGGGAAAAGTATTTATTTGTTTACCTAGTTTATAGGCCCCTCCAGTCTTTTACGACTGGCCAACTTGCAAAATACAACAATAAAAAGGCAAAGATTAAAACAAAGAATTCCATTGTCCAATTTTTTAAAAAAAAAAGTCTGGAAAAATACAACCATCAGTCAGGAAACCCAAATTTCACACAAGGGATCTATTCCTCACTCTGGCCCTAGGCCAGGTTTTTAGGGCTTGTTTAAGTGGGGCCAAGGTGGGAGCTATATGAATTTGGGCAGGGGGGGGTAATGATGTTCCAAAGGGCACTTGCCATGAAAGCTATGGACCTCAGCTAAAGCAATAAAACAAGAATGTGTATGTCTAATGAATAAAGTTGAAAATTTATGTACTGGTGTCCTGGAAATTCATACTTCACTATTTTTAGGATTGTATCTTCCATGTCTAAGTCCATTGTGTGAACTTGTAAATCTGCATGTATACACTATTAATGTTCTCTGTAATCTTTATTATTTGAAGGCTTACTGTGTGAAGAAGATGTAAATGAGTGCAATTCAAACCCTTGCCTGAATAAAGCAGTCTGTGTTGATGATATTAACTCTTACCACTGCTTGTGTCCAGAAGGCTTCACAGGTCAGTCTATTTTATTGATGACCCTCTTCTAATATTTCATATAGCTGTCAAGTTGTTTTGTATTGCTTGCAAGACCTTCAAAAAAAAGAAGGAATTTTAACTTTCCAGTAAAAAAAAAAAGGATCACATAGTTAGATGTTATCATGTGTGACTTTCCTTATCGGTATAAATGAGAATGTCTGTGACATTAAAAAAAAAATTCAGCAATTAATTTAATATATTAGCAGAGTTGATTCTTCAATCTCCAGCAAATTTGTTATATTGAATACCTCACTCGTTGTTTAAAAATGTATTTGACTTATTCACTTTTTTTTTCATCTTCGTTCTTTTTAATGTATCCAGAGTCTATAATGTTCAGAAATTACCTGGTGCTGATAATGTCTTTATTCCTTTCTTTCTTATCAGGTACTCACTGTGAAGCAGAGGTAAATGAATGTCTTTCAAATCCCTGCTTCAACAAAGCTACCTGTGAAGATCAGGTGGCAGGTTTCCATTGCAAGTGCTTGCCTGGATTTATTGGTGCTCTGTGCGAAAAAAACATTAATGAATGCCTCAGTAGACCTTGTAAAAATGGAGCCACTTGCAAAGATGGAATCAATGGTTATAGGTAAAAAGATGTATGCATATAGCTCTGAAGATATATATATATATATATAAAGGTTTAATAATGCTAATGCAGTGTATTTGTTTGTTTGTCCACTTGCTTGATTGCTAAAGAACCAAAATAGCTACAGGGCAGAGATGTCAAATTCGTGGCCTGCGGGCTAGATGCATCATGCACTGGCCATCCCACCCCCGTTTTAGCAAAGGGGGAAGTCGCGATACATGACGTGAGGACATAAGTTTGACACCCCTGTCTTAGGGCCTAAAATATAACAGAATAATTGCTTTTGGAATCCTATCTATTTTATTTCCTATCTATTTTACATGAATTTTTCCTTTTGTCTTATAAGTATCTATTCTACTTCTATAAGTGAAAATATCTCCAACACTATTAGTGCCTTAATCCACTAATGGAGGTATGGTCTCCACTGACTGAGTCTACATTCTTTTTCTGTCCGAGTTTTTGGCATTCTAGGTTATTGTATTTTCACTTTTTATTTATTTATTCTGGCTTACATGTCATTCCAGTCACAGATTACTTCCATATACAGTAATTGGGTTTAAAAGTCTAACTGCTGCTTAACTTTCTCTTCCACAGAAATGCATTTGGGGGATTCATTCTGATTGTTTTTTTCTCCACAGTCCCTTGGCTGGGTTTTTTTTTTTTCTCCATAGTCCTTGGACAATTCATCAATTTTTAACTCACTCTTTCTTTTGCCAGCTTTTTCTCCACATCAGATTTGATCCAATTTTGTTTTGCTTTCAGAGGGTTATCCTGTTGACAGACAGATAGGCAAGGCAGGCTCCTCAGCCGTTTTATGCAATGCCTTTCCAACATTCTTTAGGGTTGCAAAAATAAACAAGATCCACAATTGCCAGAACTTGTAAGCATTTCAAATTCAGACTCCACAATTGATCTTTTTTTTTTCAACATCTTACATACTTAAGCTTTCCACTTACCTTCATATTGGTGCTTCATTTCACTTAAGTAATTTACTTTGTATTTTAATACAGCTAGAATGTAATTATTCAAACTGTAGTAAAGAGGCTTCTTTCATTTTCTTTTGTCTTCTCAAAGGTGTCACTGTGTTACAGGATATACAGGGCCCCAATGTGAAGTGAACATCAATGAATGTGAATCCAATCCCTGTGAAAACCAAGGAACCTGTATGGATGCCTTGAACTCGTACGTGTGTAAATGTCCTCCTGGCTTTACAGGCAGCAGGTGTGAAACAGGTACCCAGGATCAAAGTATTAGAAAACAGTAGCAAACCTATCTTGGCAACTATTCTGCAGACTTGAACCGAAACCAGATGACCCCCAAGAATATAGCAGATTTTTCAAATTCCAGTATACAATAAATAACTACAATAATTCAATATTGGAATTATTATTATAAATTCAATTTTAAACCAATAATATAAACGAGACACTGAAAAAAATGTGTTTTGAATGCTGTCCAGAATCCACTAGAGTTGGGTGGCCACTAAATTTAAATAAATAATAATATTTAGAATCTTATTATTCCCTAAATTGCAATTCCATTATTCTATAAAGTTACAGACTATTTCTTGTGTGTTCTTCAAGTACTTGTTAATCAGCTGGAAAAGATTTTCTCATTCCTTGTTTTGTACTAAAGTTCTGTAGCAACTTTTGTGGCCAACTAGCAAATCATTAAAAATAATATATGATTATTATTTTTAACTAAATACTTTATTGTTTAAAATTATTAAAAATAGTACAGTCATGCAGAAAATCAATCCACGTCGTTGTTAAGAGTCAACATGGGCTTGAGGTAGACAATCTATCCGTTGTAAACTTAATACAGTATGTCTTGGCTCTGGAGAAGGAAAATCTTTATTGTCAATACAGTAAATTTTCTTGTCGCTAAAGCATGTTAATTTTTTTCTACCACCTTTAGTGGTATTTTGAATGGGAAAATATTTCTCTAATTCGCTGTCATAAAATATTTTGTTGCATGAACTGTGTTTAGAATCCATTGGAATTCAAAGATACGTTGATTTTAATTTAACTTAATTTTCCTTACCAAACTATAGATTCTGTCGAAGCTCTTCTTTTGTCTGAAGCAAACTGGAAGAGATAGGTTTGCTTAATTCTTGAATATAAGATGAAGCAAATGTAAAAAAAAAAAAATTAAAGAGCAGGTTTAAACATTTTAGCTTCCACATGGGAATACTGTGCACCAAGGAATGTTAACATCGCATGACAGCACTAGAGATTTGAGTGCAGGTGGAATGGTTTTCATCGCTTAGGGTTAACTGTCCCATTATGTGGTATACCCTCTAAGGCTCAAGGGTCTTTAGATAGAAGAATAGTGGATATTTTACATTGGACATTTTCTATATAAATCATTTTTATAGAAGTGTGATACTCAGTATTTTCTTACAACCAGCTTGTCTATTTTGTTTAACATGGCTATATAATTGGAAAAGCCAGAGCCTCCCCAATTTCTCTCTTGCTCAGTTTAAAAATAAGCATTTTCATTATGAACCTGCGCAATGGGAAAACATAGCTCAAAGAACTGAATCATTTAAATCAAATATTTATTACAATCCTAGACTAGGAAGGAAGGTGGAGTACAGTCAATTGGAAAGCTTAGAAGATTATCAGAGCAAGAAGATATAAAAGATATATGTATTAAAACGGAAAGTAGACATAAAAACAATAGTTTAAAAGACTCTAAAAGAAGGGGTAGGAACATTAGATGCTTATAGGAGAGCATTAAAGGTATTGTAGAGCACTCTAATATGATAAACTAGATATTCATTAAGGCTTGTTTATGGCAGGAGTTATAATACAAGGAACTTTGAGTGCTATTGTGCAGAACCTGGCAATGTTGTATGTTATAGCAGGGTTGGTATCTAAAAATGGGGAGTGTTGAATGAAAGAATTGTCCTGTGTGCCCTGAATATTTATGCAGCAGTGGTGAGATGGAGCTACAGAATATCTCTGCAGTACAGGTGCTGTACAGGTTCTTTCTGTCCAGAGACACAGGGGCATTATTTCTCCAAGTAAAGAAACTTCCTATATCATTCATGGGCAGCTGAGTCGAATGCATAACATTGTGCCAGAGTAAAGGCCCTCCAGTATTGAAGTACTTTGAGTTTAATTAAGTATGCCATAGGGGAGAAGAGTACCTGTATTGACTGGCAATGCAGAATGGTGAACTGGCCAGATTCAATCGATGTTCTGTAATGCTAGTTAGTAAGTACTTTGGCCTCAGCATAGCCCATTGTGAAAGAAAGACCTAGAGAGAAGCCCAAAGATGATATTTTAGTTGCCACTGCCTGTTTCCATGTGGATTGAAATCATACAATGGAGTTAATGGAGCAAGGCCAAGGCGGAGGAAAGATACTTTGAGACAATTGATGAGTTTGGTCACATCCATTTTAACCTCAACTTTCATGAAGCCTGTCTTTAGTCTCAGGGTAGCATTTGAGGCTATCCTTTGATTTGGGACTTAAAGGGCTGATCTTGGAAATTTGAATTGTGCAAGTTCTTACGGTACAAAATTGGAGAAGGAACACAGCTAGCCACCATAAAGGTATTGTGATATTGTCAAAGAACTAAACATTTTTCCTGTCTGTTCCAGAGCAGTCTTCTGGATTTAACCTGGATTTCGAAGTCTCTGGAATCTATGGCTACGTTTTGCTTGATGGTGTCCTCCCCTCACTCAATGAGATCACGTGTGCATTTTGGATGAAATCCTCCGATACTACAAATTATGGGACTCCGATTTCTTATGCAGTGGAAAATGGAAGTGACAACGCATTCTTGATTACAGATTACAATGGGTAGATGAAGTAGCTACGGCTTCCAGATCATATGCTTGGGGAAGAGATGCAAACTGTATTTTATTGCTTTATCAACCTAACCTCTAGAGCTTGTTTTTCCATATATCCAGTTACACAACAGAACATTACACATTCTATATTCAGCAAGCAAAGAACCTATAGATTTGTGAACTATTCCTCTAGTCCACGCCAATAGAGGGAAATCTAGCTTATAACTTATGCTACCTTGCATGCCCCATCCAAAGTCTTGTGGCCTTTTTCTTTTTTTTCTTCAGTTGAAATTCAGAAATGTCACTAATGCTCAGGTCAGCCGTCAGCTTTTGCTTGATTATAGTCACTCTTACTCTGAAGTCTTTTGAGTTTGTA
Organism: Boaedon fuliginosus; assembly: GCA_027560395.1. Lineage (NCBI taxonomy): Eukaryota > Metazoa > Chordata > Lepidosauria > Squamata > Lamprophiidae > Boaedon > Boaedon fuliginosus. The sequence continues at coordinate 9,694 of JANHGC010006324.1, read as the reverse complement.
TTTGTCTTATTCCCATAAGACTATTAAATCTGGCTAAGCTGTTTCAAGCAGGTCACTTCGATTTCTCGTTCTTCTCTTCTGGTATAGATGGGTTCTGTATGTTAATGGGAAGGAAAGCATTACAGATTGCCCTTCTGTGAACGATGGCCGTTGGCACCATATCACAGTGACCTGGGCAAGTGGAGATGGAGCCTGGGGAGTGTACATCGATGGAAAATTGTCTGACGGAGGCAATGGCTTATCTGTGGGAACAGAAATCCCTGGTACGTCTCCCTTCATTATTTACCTGGCATGTTATTCTGAGACATTTTGAGACATTTGACTGAGGGATGTGAGATTCACAATCCTATACAATGTAGTAATATTCTAACAATATTAATGAATCATTCATTCATTTGTTTGTTTGTTTGTTTCTTTGTTTGTTTGTTTGATTGATTGATTGATTGATTGATTGATTTATAACCCACCTCTCTTCACCCAAAAGGGGAACTCGAGGCGGCCATTTAAAGCTATATTAGTACTAGTATATTGTCCCAAGCATATAGCGCCAACCATTATGTACAATAGCAATAATCGGTAGCTTTATTCCTTGCCTTTGTGTGAATGAACCTGTATGAAAAAAATGTAGTATCTGAAATCAATCCAAACGTATCTATCGTAGGATGCAGAAGGGAGCAGCACTAGACATAAATGGTTATCTTATCTTTTCTATGTCAAACGGCAACACATTCATCTAATTTTATATAATTACGCATGAAAGCACCTATTCCAACTACAGATTACGTCAGAATAAACAAATATGTGTTGTAATGTCACAAGCTCCAGCTTTCCATTCTTCTATTGCAATAACACGAGCATAAGGGGAGGAGTTTGGATTACAAAAGTTCATTCTTGGACTTCTATGATTAAATGAAAGAATTGTGAAAACTACATCTGAAGAGCTTGACGTTTATTTTTATATACAGTGTCTATATTCTGCCCACCCCACCCCACCTCTGCAATCTGCCTTATGGTATGAAGTTTATCCTAGAATGACAGTGCTGAAGTCAAGTTCTTAGTTATCAAATTCACTAGCTCCTTATTCTTTTTTCCTTGTAAATAGGTGGAGGTGCATTAGTACTCGGACAGGAGCAAGATCAAAGAGGAGAAGGTTTTAATCCAGCTGAGTCTTTTGTTGGCTCAATTAGCCAGCTAAACATTTGGGGTTACGCTTTACCTCCTGAACAGGTAATATATTGAATCTAATGTGGTTTTTAATGTGGTTGAAAACCTGTCTGCTATAGGAGGAAGAGTATTGGAGCATAGGTGCCAATGGCCAATTTTTAGCTATATGAATTATATAAAACTAAAACTAAACACAGACTAATCAGTAAACCAATTTATGAAGATTCTTCAAAGGAATGTGTTCATGGTGAACATTCCAAACAGAAAAGAACGATGATGGGCCTTTTTGTTTTTATTTATTTCAATTGTACATTTCCATATGGCAGAAAAGTATCTGCCAATTTCTGTAGTTTCCAGATCAGCTGTGGCCTCTTGGACATGACCAAAAGCAATTTGTCATTGATGCACTTCTTAGCAATAAAACAGCTTCTCATTAAATGCCATTGGAGCAAGTTATCATAGGCCTATTATTAAGAGGGAAATGGAAACGAAGAAGAGGGTTAACTAAACCACCTTGAGCTTCTGCAAGAAAGGCAAACAAATGAATTGAACTCAATTAAGATATGTGTGAGAAACACAACATACTTTGCAAAACATCTGAGCCAGTCATAATAATATAGTTTTCTATCTTTCATTTTTTCTAGAATAATACATGCAGAAACTTAAAAGGTCATTGCAAAACCCTAATCATGCCATTTTAAAATAATAAATTATTAAAATGGAATTAATTGTATATGCATAGGTATCTATGTGTGTGTACATTTTTTGTGTGCATGTTTTGCATTTGCTTCCAACTAATTGGTGACAACACAGACAAATACATGTGCATTTTATTCTTTCTTGAACTCTAAGGTGAAGTCCTTGGCTACATCTTGTCCAGAGGATCTCCAGAAAGGCAACGTATTAGCTTGGCCGGATTTTCTTTCTGGGGTTGTTGGAAGAGTGAAGATAGATCCCAGGAGCATATTCTGTGCTGGTTAGACCTTTTCTTCTCTTTCAAAGCCTTAATAGAAGTATCTCATAAAGTTGCATTCAAATCATGTTCAGAAAGGTTTTGGGAAGGTCTCAGAGAGAAAATCGGTAATAAAAGTTATTTCTCTTGCTACAGGCTGGTATAATGAAAGAAAATCAACAGTGTTGATATTTATGACTTTCTCTTGTAACGAGGAGCAACGTGTCCTCAATTTATGACCACCATTGAGCCCAAATTTGATGTTGTTAAGTGAGAAATTTGTTCAGTGAGCTTTGCCCGATTTCATGACCTTTCTTGCCACAGTTATTAAGTGAATCACTGCAGTTGATAAGTTAGTAACCTGGTTTTATTTTTATTTTTATTCATTACATTTTTATGCCGCCCAACTCCCGAAGGACTCTGGGCGGCTTACAACATGGGTAGCGATAGCACTCAGATGTTATATACTGCTTATCAGAGCTTTACAGCACTCCCCAAGCTGTTACAGAGTCAGCTTATTGCCCCCAACAATCTGGGTCCTCATTTCACCAACCTTAGAAAGGATGGAAGGCTGAGTC
>JANHGC010006323.1:388538-401806 GCA_027560395.1 Boaedon fuliginosus | reverse complement strand
GAAACTAGCCCTAATCAACAAACGAGTCTCAGCCTCAAAAATTATCACTGGACCCAGGATAACACATGACACCATCATCAATCAACCACACCACATTCGAACCCAAACCCATCCCACAGATCAAATCAAAGCCCTCATGTAAATCAGGAAGGAACCTGTCTGACATATTTTCCTAAACTATTTTCTTCACCTGGATTTAAGCCTCATTTATCTAATTGTTGCTTTGATAACTGATCTTCCCTCTCTTATACTCACTACACCAAGTGAAGTCATAAAGGAAGTAGCAGAGGTCATTACAGAACCATTCTGAGTAAGCTTTGAGAACTCTTGGGGGACCAGTGAGGTCCCAGAAGATTAGAGAAGAGCGAATTTCATCCCCATCTTCAATAGGGGGAAGGAGGAGACCTGGGAAATATTGTTACTTTGATGTCTATACTGAGCAAGATTAGTTGTCGTCAGACTATCAAGATACACCAAACTAAGAAACTAATAACATATAGGTCAGGACTATTGTAAAGCTATAGTAACAAAATCTAGCAAATCTGGATGTCTTTCCCCTCCCACTCACCTGCACCCCTGTCACTTCATGTAAACTAGGAAGGGGCTTTCTCAAACTACTTTCTTAGCCAGGCTCTAATTTCTCTTATCTGACCATTGACTTGGTAGCAGCTCTTCATCCTATCCTTCTTTCTGAATGTGGTACCAGCTGGGATATGTTACACCTGTTCCTTCTAGGATTTTAAATATCCCTAAGGATTCGTCTGTTTTCCATGGAACTTTGGAGACAAGGGGATTATTGAGATCCTAATGGCTTTATCTGCAATAATTATATAAGTTTTACTGCACCAATTTAGTGGCTTGGGTGTTTTTATTGCTATTTTTAGTTTTTTATTGACATTCCTTTGTTTGGAGAGTTTTAAAAAACTGATTTTATGTTTATTTTATTTATATTTTAAGTCCATGTTGATTAATGGATGTGGTCTTTAAATGGTTCTTTTAAGGACAATTAGAAATAATTTAAATATATTACCATAATATCTTATGAAATGCAATACCACACAACGTATCATTTTGCTTAATATAGCCACACTAAAATATTTCTACTCCACCTGTAACAATAATTTGATAACAAACAATGCGATTTAGATTTTCAGTTCACATGACAATTGTTAATCATTCATCCTTCTGGGAAAACAACCTCTCATGGTTTGATAATTCTGAATTGAGCCGCTCTGTTTAGGGTGACTCGCTCCCTCTTGCAACTGGGGGAGATTGAGGAATCCTTGCAGGGTAGAGCTGAGTTTACTCAGTTCTTGTCAGATAAAATCGCTCAGATTCGGTCAGACTCTAGCTGGACAGGATCTGTTGAGGTGATTGGGGCGAATCTTAGTCTAGTGGACTGGGAAGTTTGTCCCTGTGGCTCCTGATGATGTGGACAAGGTTGTGGGTGCAATGAGTGCCTCCACCTGTTTATTGGGCCCATGTCCCTCCTGGCTAGTCTTGGCTGGCCGAGAGGTAACACTCAGTTGGCTCCAGGCAGTAATTAACGCCTCTTTGAGTGAGGGATACTTCCTGCCATCCTTGAAAGAGGCAGTGGTGAGGCCCCTCCTCAAGAAGCCTTCCCTGGACCCAACTGTTTTAAACAACTTCCATCCGGTCTCCAACCTCCCCTTTTTAGGGAAGGTTGTTGAGAAGGTGGTGGCACTTCAACTCCTGTGCACCTTGAAGGAAGCTGATTATCTGGATCCCCTTCAGTCTGGTTTCAGGCCCAGGTACAGCACTGAGACAGCACTGATCGCACTAGTGGATGATCTCTGGTGGGCCCAGGACGGGGAAGCTTCCTCTGTCCTGGTGCTTCTTGACCTCTTGGCGGCTTTCGATACTATTGACCATGGTATCCTTCTGGGGCAGCTTGAGGGATTGGGAGTGGGAGGCACTGTTTTAGGTTCTCCTCCTATCTCTCAGGCCGTACCTAATCAGTGTTGGTAGCGGGGCAGAGATCTGACCTGATGCCCCTGCCTTGCGGAAGATGGCAGAAAAGATTATTGGAAGTTTACTTCCTTCTATCCAGGACACAGCATATAAGCAGTTCTATCCTTCCTATATAGAAGGAAGTAAACTTCCAATAATTTTTATATATATATATATATATTCTTTTGAGAGCAGGCATCAGAATTTCATTTTTAATGTGTGCCAGTGTGTTCACAGGAAATAGTGAGAATAAAGGTTATATCTTATCCTATCCTATCCTACCCTACCCTAATTACTTCTTAGCACCTGGAATTCATTTAGTCTGGCAGATTACATATACTGGTAGTAGCTGAAACATTTGCAATACATCCCATGGTGAACAATCTTTGGATTTGCTTGATGAACTCGGTTTTTCTATGTCCTTCTTTTAGAGCCAACGTAATGGTAGGCAGGGGGTAATTTTAAATTTGTTTTCATAGAATTCATTAATATTTTTATCTTTGAATCAGCACTTGTTTGTGTGTTTCTCCCCAGAAATAATAATATCTGATTTTCACACAGACAAAATATACCAAGATTTCTTTGATAAGGAAATTATTCAGCACTTCTGAGAGAATATTTATATATGGGGCTTGGATTTGTTCCCTCTGATACTGAGAAAATTCTCCTGTGGTCACCCTATGGAATGTGGCTTCTGGGTTCAAACCAGTTAGTCAGATCATGGGCATTCAGTAAAAGCTTAGCATTGCAGGTATTACCACCCCACATTTACTTAAATTACTTTGGGAGCTTTTTGTGACTATGAATCATCTGTGAACTGCTAGAATTTGAGGGTTTTTGCTGTGAACGTTGCATAAGATGCCTTTGGAAAGAAAGGAAGAAGCCAGCAGATAACTAGGAAACACCATTGAAATCATGCTCCATTTGAGTAATCAGGCATACCAGTATTACATGTGGACAATATCTACTGTAACTCAAATGGCTAAAGTACTAGGAGGAAGGGAAACAAGGGAAATTCAGTTCACTGATGCTGGAGTTCTTTCCACACCATCCTTGGGACCCAGTCTCCTTAACAGGCTCTCCTGACCCGACATGGATTTGTCCGGCTCCTCTTCCTTTAGCAGAAAAATAACTACTACAAATCTCTGAAATCATTGAGATATAGAAACAAAATAAATTGATTTCTAAACTTTGAAAGAAAAATTCAGGCCAATTAAACTATATGTTGCCACCTGCTTCTCCAAACTGCAATGAGAACTAAGGAACACTGGCAAAATTAATCATGCTTGTACACATGCTAAAATATACCTCTTTCAATTACAATTTTTTTTCCATTTCTGTGAGGTAGGGGAATAACTATACAGTTAGCAAGCCAGCAGCTGCAGCAAAACCTGAGAAATGTGGAGGTACTGTAAATATTTTAAGTGATAATATTCATGTAACTTCAAATTCTGATGTGACAGTGATGTAAATCTTGACATGTAATATGTATATTTATCTCCCACTCTATTTTAGTTTATACTATAAACTAGTATTCTCCACGAATGCTGGACTACAAGTCCAATAAACCCCAAGCAACAAAGGTTATTGGATTGCATTATGGAAGTTGAAGTCAGATAATTGGAGTGTTTCTGTAATGCTTCTAGAGTACTTCAAGGAAATCAGTTCTGTAATGCTTCTAAAGTACTTCAAGGAATTTGGATGGAAAGTACACATCAAAGTCAAGGTCGATATTATAACTATCACTTAATTTTTAAAAGGTAAAACAAGGCCTAGGCTTGTAGACAAATTTAGTCACGTTTTTTATGATGTGCAAGGAAGTAAGTCATCAACACATCTAATAATTAAACTACACTTATGACTCAATTAAGGATGCAGAGAGTATATAGCAGTTCTCACATGACACAAGCATTCAAGGAATATGAATTAATTAATTAATTGTTATTTCAATTTATATCCCACCTCTCTTCACCCATTCGGGAAACTCGAAGGTAGGTATACCATCCAAGACTTGTTAATCTCTCGTATGGCAGTATGTTAATCTCTTGTATGGGAATAGTATGTAAAAAGAAGGCTGTTCAGCTCTCTGGAAAATTTTACGACAGCCTAACTTTGGAATTTCTGCCCCTAAAAACTCCTTGCCAGCTGTTTGGCAGCTGTCACTTTCAAGTATTTGGTTGCCTGCTTTCTGGTTGGTTGATTTAAAGTATTTGTATATAGCCACTTCAAAACTGACTCGGTATTTCATAAAACAAAAATAAGATCAAAAGCTGTATAAAACAAATGCAAATAAAATGAGCATCCACCTCAAAAATAAGCACAAAGGTACAACTGAAACCAAGGACTCTACCTTTTCTACTGACTGTAGTTTCTGAATCATTTTCAGATAGCTCCACAAGAGTTTGTTACAGTCCTCTAAGTCAGGGGTCTCCAACCTTGGCAACTTTAAGCCTGGATGACTCAAGAATTCCCCAACCAGCTGGCTAGGGAATTCTGGGAGTTGAAGTCCGCCAGGCTTAAAGTTGCCAAGGTTGGAGACCCCCGCTCTAAGTGACAAAAAGAACATGAATCACTGTAACTGGGGCCTCCTAAACCAGATAGGCCCACTTAACCATCTTGCTTAGCAACAGGAATTCTGGTCCCAACTGTGGTTATAAGTTGAGGCCTACCTATACGGCTTTAAAACCAAAATCTTTTCGGCATTCTGAAAGTACTTGAGAATTTTCCTGGCAAGCCAGCAAGCAGTTGTGTTACATGCTTTGGTAAGGTCTGGAACTCATACACAACATGGGAACTAGATGAGATTGCTCCATATGTTTGCTGATGCCAGGAAGAGGAGGAATACTGCAGAAATGTTGATAATAAAAGAATCTGGCTCTATCCCAGTTCCTGTTAGCTCTGGAGAGGATCACCCCCCCCAAAGATTTGCAGCAAGTGTTTTCCTGAACTTTGTTCTGTACTAAGTCCTTGTCACCATGCTTTTACAATTCCTGCCTATTGGATCCAGAAGTCCTTTGCCTGGGTTTGCCTTTGAAAACTATCCCACAACTGAATTTTTTTATTCCAAATACAGCAGCAGGGCTAATGCAGGTTGCCACTGTAGTGATGCACACTAATGATATAGTTGCTCAGTTACTACTGGTTCTGTGGATGTGGCTTAGTGGGCGTGGCTATATCATGTGACTGGGTGGGCCACCGCACCCCCTGCACCCCATTTTTTTTTGCCTAGAAAGCCACCCAGAAGACTCCAGGCAGCCAAATGGGGGGGGGGCACTGCACACTCACTGTGCCCCCTTTTCGGCCTACAAAATCTCCCTGAAGTGTCCTGGCAGCTAATTAGGGGCATGTGGAGATTCCTGGAAGGGGCAGGGAGGGGAGGGGCCAATCAGAGGTGGTATTTGCCAATTCTCCAAACCAATCAAAATTACTGCTACCAGTTCTCTACCAGAATTGGCTGAATATCACCTCTGCAGTTGCTACATCAGATGCCAATGTTTGAGTCCAATCCAAAGTGCTGGTGAAGCCTTACATGGCTCAGCTCCCACTTATCTTCAGGACCATCTTTTCCCAGTTAAGAAGGGAATGCCTAGGGTCGCCATCTAAGCAATTAAGGAACGGAAGCCAGGAGATAGCCCTTTTTAATGGTATCCCCAACACAGAACTCCAGAGATTCATTTGAACTTTGCTCAGTTTGGCTTTTCATGAAGTCATAAAAATGGCTCTATTCCAGCAAGTGTTCAGGTACAATAGTAGTAATGAACCCTCTCTTTCTTGTTGATTTTTAATTCTAGCTTTACATTTTTAAGGTAATGGTAATGAACATATTTATTATGCATTTTATCATTGTAAACATTTTGTGTCTTTGCAGTTGTGCGGGATATATTGTTCTGTTGTAATAACAAACTGATGAGATAATGAGTTCATAACCCACATCTCAGCACAAACTGGAAAACCAAAGTGTTTTTCCTGAGCAACATGCAGAAAATAGTATCCAAATGCAATAAATTAACATCAGTGGGATTATTTTCATATATATATTTATAATAGCATATTACATGTTCATTTCAATTTCTTCAACATGGCAGGCATTTTTAAAAGCCTTTAATGGTTGTAGTCTCGTGCCCAGATGTTGAAACTCCTGTAAGGCATTACTTATATAAAATAATTAAAAAGTGGGTGCATTCATCTAGGAAACATGTATTTCTTCCGCTTCACACCAAAATGATGAACAGGGAATGTAGGCATTATTTGGTTATGTAACACTGACAGAAATCGTCTGTGACACCAAACTCTCTTCTTAGAATATTACCAGGCTTACTGTAAACTAAGGTGTCTGCCTTAACATAGGAAGTAAAACTATGGGGGAAATGGGGAAATTTTATGTAGCTAATTAACTTGAAAATAAATTAATCTACAAGGTTTTGTATATAATCCATGAATATATGTGCATTAGTCTCAAAGAAAAATACATGAGATTTGAACACATTTTCAGAAACTTCACTTTTAACATTAGAAAATATCTAAGCATCCAATCTTCCAACCGTGGGATAAGATATAACATAGCCCAGATACCTATTCCTTGTCCTTCCTACCACATAGATGTACTGAGATCCAACAGACGCAACAGCAATTTCCACAAAATCTGTGTGTTCTGCATGTTCCCCTATACTTTTTCATTATTGTTGTTGTATTTATATCTGAAGTTTCTTAAAAGTTGATGTTCTAGATGCAAATAAGAAACATTTTATATTCATATTTGGCAGCACTTGACCAATTGTGCCTAAACTCTGAAGCTAAGCAGGGCTGGACTTCACTGATAAATATTTGGATAGGAGAAATTCTACAGTGCAATATGAGTACTGCAGACTGTGCACTCAAAACTCCCCAACGCAGTTGTATCCTTGTTATAAGGAATTGACCTTAAGGTGAAGGTATCTTGACTCTTTTACACTGTCTGTCCATGAAATAATTAGGAGGTATATTCAACTTCAAGAGACTCTGTATTTCTAAAACACTTCAAGATAGCAAAAGTTGTAACGCATGCAGAACTTTAAACACTATAATTGCCCATGCTACTGTATTCTGGAATAAGTGCAGCTTCTTTACGTTCTTTAAGGACAGTCCCATGTACAGCACATTTCAGTTATGAAACCTAGAGATGACCAAAGCAAAACTGACCGTGTGCAATGCCTTCAGTTCCAGGAAAAGGCACAACTGGAGCACAATAGAAAACTGTGCAAAATTTCTCCTTGCCATGGCTATCACTGTTCCTCAAAAGGAAGCCATGGGACCAGGAAGACCCTCAAATTATCAGTTTGTTTTGGATACTGCAACTATCTAGAATGAAAGATGGATAATCAGCATGCCCAGAAAGCCCTCAAATATTAAATTACTGTCTGGTTAGGACTGAGCTATAGTCTGTTCTTCCCTATCCAGATCCACAATCTCTACACCCCAGAACAGGGCTTTCACAACAGCCCTTGACCAGCTTGAGGCAGAGAGGTAAAACTACAGTAAATATAATCTAAGCATACTGATGCAAATTTGGTTCCCGTTAGTTCTGTTCATGTATCTATCCAATCCCATAAAGTTTTTTTCTGTCTGGCAGCTGAGCCTATTTATTTCCAACCCTGGTGCAATTCAACTGGAAATACACTGCCTGTGGTTTTTTGAATTTTATTTTATATCCTGCCTGTTATTTTTAATAAATAAATGTTTAATACTCTTTCCTCCTATTTTCCCCACAACTGCTCTGAAAGTTGAGTTGGGCTGAGTGACTGGTCCAAGGTCACCCAGCTGGCTTTCATGGCTAAGGAAGGACTAGAACTCAGGTCTCCAGCTTTCTGGTCTGGTGCTTTCACCATTACAGCAAACTGATTCAGTTTTCCAACAGATCTGCAGGAGCCCTGAGGCATTTCTGGGGAGCTGCTTTTCAACTGGCCAGAATGTTTTTCTGCAGTTTCTCAGCAATTCCCTGGTTTATGGTTTTAAATAGAGGGTTAAAAGCTTTGGTGGGGCAATTCAGCAGCCATCCCACTGCGAGTGATGCTAAGCACCAAGTGAAACAGGTTGCAGCTGTGGGTACACTGAGGATATTTTTTTCCTTTTGTCCCATTGGGCATCTAGAACGTACAATGACTGCCTTTCCTGGCCGCCTTTGCACCACCAACCAGCTCAAAATGTTTTTTTAGGGGTTAGCGACTGAACGTATGGATGGTGCAGAAAGGATCCAATTAAACTGCGCGGTTCACTAAAGCTTCTGCCCTTAACAGAAGGTGGTACCAAACTCCCGATCTCTGAACACTATCCGTATGGATTATATGAATGGTATCCAGATAGAGGATCAAATGCCCTTTTAAAAAAATAACCGGAAGAGGCAATGAACAACACAGACCAAGAAACAAGAATATAATTTCGGAGCACAAAAAAAAAACCACGAAATTGTACATGCATTTAAAACGCTAAACGGAGAGGGAAAATAACGTCCGTATTTTAATATATGCGCCACACCAGGAGTTTCTAACTGCAGGGTCATAATATTGCAGTTTATTGCTCGCTGACTGCATTTACCTACTTTAACATTAACCAAACCTCTCCCCGACCTTGCAGGTTGATGCAGCAGGTCTGCACACCCTCCCGTCCACTCACATCTTCTTACTTCGGAGACGCACGAAACTAACCATTCAGAGCTAACGAAGAGCGACAAGACTCCCCCGTTCACCCTTCCACGCCGCCGCCCTCGATTTCTACTTCAGCCCCGTTCCATTCTGGAACCTTCCTGGAGCGAGAGCCATCGACTCGTGCCCGCAACAACAACAACAACGTGGGAGAAACAAGCGTCGGCAGAGGAACGTGCCTCCCCTTCCCTATATGGTCACGGCCGGAAGAGCGTCCGTCACGCCGCCGGCTCCCAGTGTCTCTGCGGGCTGCTCATCGTCATGGCGCTGTGACGTATCCTGCGGAACACCCTAGAAACCAAATAATAAACACGAGCAGGCGCAGTAGGAAGCGGGCTGGAGTTGTAGAAGGGAAAGTTCAATGCGATGCCCAGGAATTATATGAAGTCTCGCAAACTTTCAAGACTTTACTTTTACTTTTGCTTTGCTGCTTTTCTTTGAAGACGAGGAATTCCCTCCCTCTTCCTCCCCACCATCGAAGGAGCCAGACAGTTCCATGTTTGTTAAAAGTTCATTTTCTTATCATCAGAGCAGGAAGGGCAGAGCTGTTTTGAGAAATTCCTTCATCTATTATCCATTTCAATCACTTTTTTTATTTCCACTTCTCTTATGTTGGAACTTAAAACTCACCCCTCTTCTAGAAAAATGAAATATTTTGGGATATATTAAAAAGGCAGAATATTTCTTGCAGAGTAAAAGAGTAGTAGAAACTCAGAGAGGCTGATACTCAGGGCCCCCCACCGTTATTAATGGGCCATTAAGGCCTGGGCCAGTCTATTCTACATAACAAAGATCTACCTCCTTCAGGCAGAGCCATTTAATTGCCCATCATTGCACCAACCACCAAGTTTCAACCAAACTTACCACACATGCATCCTACAAAGCGAGCTATGACCTCTGAGACCAGCCAATCAGGATAATCTTCCTGTGGCCCAGGAAGTTCAAAGCCAGAGACAATATAAAATCCCACCAGCCTCAAGGTTGACTCAGCCTTCCATCCTTCTACAGGTCAGTAGAATGAGGACCCAGATTGTTTGGGGGCAATATGTTGACTCTGGAACTGCTTGGGGAGTTTTGTAAGGCTCTTATAAGCAGTATATAACATCTGAGTGCTATTGCTATCTCTGTTGTAAACCACCCAGAGTCCTTTGGGAGCAGGGCAGCATAAAAATGTAATAAATAAATAAATAAATAAAACCCAGGGACTCTCAACATCTCTTTCCTTTTATGTCCAGGAACCCATCCTGTTCATCAATAAGTCCATCTTTCCAAGCGGCTTCCATGTTTCCAGTGTCTTTTTCCCCGCTTGGAACTGAACCCAGAAGGATATTTCTTCCAACAGTAACAAATGAGAAAATGTTTAAAACTGGTATGACTTCTCTGTTGCTGTACCTGTCCTTTGGAACAGCCTTGACTATAAAAATCCAGATGGTCCCAAACCAAAGCTATTAGCCTTCTGTAAGTCTGTGAAGACCTGACTTTTTTATTTAGGTGTTAGGGCCAGAAGATTACTGGAGCCCAATATGTGCTTTTTGGCACTGTGAATTCTTGCACCTCAGTTTGACAATACTATAGAATATGACAATGAATCTAAATGACAAAAAAATTAATTCAGATTTCACCTCTGCCATGAATCTATTATGGAACCTTTAACACATCAACATCTCTTAATGCAGCCAATTACAATATAGGTAGTCCTTGACTTAGAACAGTTCATCTAGTGATCATTCAAAATTACAACGGTATTGAAAAAAGTGACTTATGGCCATTTTTCACTTATGACCACTGCAGCATCCCTATGGTCACATGATTTACATTTGGATACTTGACACCTGGTTCATATTTATGACAGTTGCAGGGTCCTGGAGTCATGTGATTACCTTTTGCAACCTTCTGACAAGCAACGAGAATGGGAATCCCGATTCATTTAATAATCTTGTTACTACTTTAACAACTTCAGTGATTCACTTAACAGATGTGGCAAAACTCACTTAACAAATTTCTCAACAATATAAATTTTGGGCTCAATTGTGGTCGTACATTGGGGACTATCTATACTGTATGGTACAGGTAGTCCTCAACTATTGAACCAAGATTCTTTGAAGGGTTATAAATCAAATTAGAGTAATATATCAGTATTAAGTGTAAGATTTTTTACCAAAAAAAACCACACACACACACAAAACAACCGGTGCATCTCCTTAACCGTAAACCTCTACCTGCATTTAAAAGCGATTTCTATGCACTGCCTCAAAGAGTCATTGTACAAATGAAAAGTTAAGCAGCAGTTAAAGAATATGGCGCGCGGCCTTTAGAGAGCGGAAGCCCTCCAGATTTTCCTTCTGAATAGGTTGATATCCGAGAAAAGCCAAGTGAGACTTGCGAGTGAAAGAATGAAACGCAGAATACAAATCAGAAGCCACTAAAGGCGCAGGAAACCTCTTTCCATCTCCCAGCCCAGGACTTTTTTTTTTTTTTTAAGGCGCGAGCGCATGCGCAGAGTAAGGCGGCGGCGAGGGGGGGCAGAGCAAGGCGGTTGCTGTTACCCAGCATGCTCGGCGTACACACACACACACATACACACACCCCTCCCCTCGGGTGGGTGAGTGAATCTGGCCGGTGGATGATGGAGCGGAGGCTGTAATGGCGGCCGGCGGCAACCGCGATAGAGGCGGCTCGGGTGTAGCTGGACTCTGACACCCGAGTGCTCCTCTTACGCCGCTGGGACTTCCTCCCTGGGCCGGACACTCCCCCCTCCCCGAGAGCACCGCTGAGGACTCGGCCGGACACACTAGGCGGGAAGAGGAAGAGGGGAGGACTCCTCACAGACAATGGACGAACATCCCGGCGCCGGAGGGGGGATCATGGCGGGGGCTACCCCGCGACCTCAACAGCAGCCACTGCCGCCCATCGGAGGCAACGTCAATTCCCAGCTGCTCAACCAGGGCTGCGCGGGGTCTAACAGCGGCGGCGGGAGTCTGCCGTCCCAGCAGCAGTCTCAAGGTCCGGCGGCGGTTCAGGAAGCGGCGGGGCCCGGGAGCGGATCGGAACTGTCCCGGCCCCAGCATTACACTATCCCGGGAATCCTGCACTACATCCAGCACGAGTGGGCCCGCTTCGAGATGGAGCGCGCTCACTGGGAGGTGGAAAGGGCCGAGCTTCAGGTAAGATGAAGCCGGGTGGCGGGCGGGCGAGAGGGACACAATGAGAGAGAGAGAAACGGGCTGAGTTGAGCCCGGCCCGGCTCTAAGGCTGACGGCGGGGCCTTTGCCGGCGATGCGGGGGAAAAGGTGGGCGCGGAGGAGAAGGTACCTGCGTGTGGCGGGTCCAGCGAGGCGTGGCGCGGCGCGGCGGGCGTCACTCGGCACGTCCCCTTCGGTGCTCTTCGGGTTGGGCGGCTTTCCCCGGGGCAGCCATTTTGGTTTCTAGCATGGCGCCCGCCTGGCTCGGGCCTGTCAAGAGAGTTGAGAGAGGAGGAGGGCTCCCGTCTCCTCCTCGCCCGGTCGGTCCTAGATATGAACCCCCTGTCTCTGCCGGCGTGGGACCTTCGCCTTGACAGTTATTCCCGCGCTAGGTCCGTCCCGGCCTTATTGCCGGAACTGCAGGAATGTCTAAGCCGGCTGGGCACCTCAGGGAGTTTCGCGGCCTAAGAAGAACCCAAGAGTCATTCATATACACATATATAGAATATAATATATTATATTATATAGGTACATATAAGACAGGATTGTAAAAATGAGTGTGACCAAGATCGTTGCGTGTGTGTGTGTGTATGTGTATATACACACGCAACGACTTGGGTCACACTCACATTTACAGTCCTGTCTTGTGAATGTAAATCACGCATGGACGCCCGGTTTTTTTCTTCAGAAACGGGAGATGTGTCCCTTCATTCTTAATTCAAAACACCCCGAAAAGAGATGGAGATAAAGGCATGGGTGACATTAACGGATTATCTGTTTAATTCTCTGTACCCGTTATGTGATTTCAGTGACCTGTGTTTCAGAACGTGGGCTGCTTACAGTATGCTATATTGTAATCGTAACAAACACAATCATGCTTTTATCAATGAACCAAAATTGAGAATTGTGTATACCTGGTTTTAACTGCATTCTAGTGAGATGACTGGGCATTTCAGTGAAGTGCGTGAATGTAAAGAGGTTATTAAACGTTAAAGGTATATTTCAAAATAAATAGGGTAATTGACATTTTAGACTTTCTCAGTAGTAAGATAACCTCATGTTAAATTTAGATGTGTGTCACCATCCATAGTGATGATTGTGAGAAATAGTGCTACCACTGAGTTAAAAGCAAAAGATGTGAGGTATGTGGTTAGTTCTGAAAAAAATAAAGTGTTGCAATGTAGATAGAATATACAGCTCTTTGAAGGTATGTGTCCTGACTTGTTTAAAGTTATGCAGTCTTTTACTTTCAATTTTGCATTTTAAGAGAAAGGGGGCAAATAATACCCTGTTTCCCTGAAAATACGACCTCCCCTGAAAGTAAGACCTCACTTGATTTTTACACATGCGCCCAATATACATATGTCCCTAACTAATAGGTTAGTCAGTGGATGACATCCTCCGAAAATAAGACTGGTGCCTTTTTTTGATGGCAAAA